>BPLS01024203.1:1537-31359 GCA_019656275.1 Rhododendron kiyosumense | reverse complement strand
GCTTGCATTTCTAACATTGTCCCTTGAATCTGCATCACGTCCTGGATTCAAGTTTGCACTTTTGCTAACCTGATCAAACGGTCTTCTATCTCGAGAGAAACTGCCCCTATATTTTTCCGATGCTATTGATGCCTTTTCCACGATTTTTTCTGAAGAAGGCAGAGTTCTATGAGGACTACCAGTTGTTTTCTTATTATTGGAAGGGTCAAGCATGATCTCCATAAATGAGGAGTCCCCTGCAGAGGTAAAAACCATTCCTTTGATTGGGTCTCCAGATGTCAATAGATTCTTCTGCATCTTGTTTCCAGACCAAGTGATCTGAGAGAGTAAACCCTCTTCTTCCTTAAGTTTGGGAAAGAAACCTGAAGAGATATGCCCTGGAGAAATTCCATCCTCTGCAACACCTAAGGAGCTTTTAGCATGACTTACATCTACCTTGTTCTCTGCAGTTTCAATGTCACTGGCATCCATGTCGATTGAAGACTTCAGTTCTCCATTTTCTGTATCTTCTGAACAAGCAACTGCAGTGTCCACACATTCCATTTGAACATCTTCTCTGTCTCTATCTAGTACAGTATTATACACAGTACTCTTGAAAATGTCCAGTGGTATGGGTGTTGAACCATTATTAACTTTCAGAGAAGAGGAAAAGGGAGAGGCATTGAGCATTTTAAGTTTTGAAATGCTTTTCTGAATGGACGATACAATTTCACTTTGTTTCCTTGTTAAATCTCTTACAAATGAACTTGGTTGATTCTCAAAAGGAGTTGTAATCAGTAGGTTTTGCAATGGAATATCATTATTCAAAGCTATTAGCCTTTGTTTAGCAGATAAAGAAGACAATGCCAGTGGTGGTGGGGTTTCATATCCACTTGAAGCAAAAACATCCGTTCGTTGAGCTTTGTTATCAATATATGATTGGCTTTCACAAATAGCAGCATCACAGTCTGAATTCGATCTCCTTATTTCCAAAGCATCTGAATCCTTAGTCTTAGCAGAAGTCAACCCCTGCATATGAGACAGAAAAACGTTCACATATCCAGCACAATAGTTCAAATTATCATACGATCTTTGCTGCAATTCCAATTTGAAATTCCTTGCAGCATTAAATATTGAACAACACGGCCTCAATACACAGAAACTTGCAACAAAAGATAAATAAATGCGTAAAGCCTACCACTTAGTAGTATCACAAATGATACAACTGGATAACTAGCAACAATGGGACTCACATAACCAACACGAAGAAGAATGATTACGCTACATTTGGTTACAATGGAAATGAGCAAGATAGAAGGTCCCAATTTTTTAGCAACTCTTGAGAGGTCTAGACCAAAACGAGGTTGTCCAATCATATCTGCAAAAACACAAGTGTCCTTCACATAGTCACTTTCTTGCATTTTATTAAAGAAAACTGATATCAACCCCAAAGAAAAACCATACAAGAATAGATATGTATAGCCAAGAAGGAAAATGATGCAGCACACCTTATAAATAGAAATGGCAGAAAAGGAAAGAGAAAACAGATCCAAGTTATTGTTTGCATCTATTTTCCTTTCACGTTACAAAACCCAGAGTAATTGATTCACTTAGAAGATTAAAATGACCCTTAACGAAAGCATATGGGGAAAAAAACAAAAAAAAGATAAGAAAGCTGCAGAAACTGAACAAGAAGAGAATCCAAGTTATCGTAACATGTATTAGCATCATTCATGTAACAAACCTGGAGTCAATTGACTCACCACAAAAATAAAACCCACTCTAAAGCATGAAGATAACAAGAATTTTGGTAGGTACAGAGTAAGGTTCTTACTTCAGTCAACTGATTAGGAGACCAGCACTGCTTATCAACAGAGACATCAGAAGCTGGAGCATTGCGCATATCAGATAAACCGGATGTGATCTTACCACGGGGGGAGACATTACAACCACCATTTGCGTCATCCAACTCAGCCGAATCAATGCTGCCCATTTCTTTCTCTCGACGGTCAACAGGCTCTATCGGGCCACTTTGCTTCTTAGATGGCGCAGACCTATTTTTTAGTTTTATTAATGACTCGGAAAAAGGGATATTATCCGAGACTGAAACAGCATGCAAGTCCTTACTTCCTTCAGCCAATAGCGCATCCAGTCCAGGAGATAATCTCCCATAGTCATATCTCTGTGGGCTTTCTCCAACAAGACTCATATCATTCGAATATCTACTGCCACTTAACTTATCAACAGATGTAGAAGACTCCGATATCGGCTTAGCTTCAGTCAGGACCATGGAGCTTCCTACATTAGCAGGGGCAGTGTTCTGTGTAGGAGTTTTCTCTTCAAAAGAAAGATGAACACCCGTTGGAGTTTTCAAATCCCCTCCTGACTCTGATCTTGCGAGACTACGAAAATGCATTGAGAAAGCCGTTGAATCCAATGTAATATCATGGTTTTCATCTGACGCTGCGGAGTCCGACAACCTTCCATGTCGGATAAAACTAGCTGATACTGGGCCGAAAAAATTGTCCTCTGCAAAATTGTCTTCTGCATTATAACATAACTAAATGTCCCCAAAACTACTCATTAAAAGAGTGAAGAAACAAAAGCAGGAATTCATCTATTCACCCCTTCAGCCACCCCTTCCGGCGTTCATTATACCTGCCACCCCCCTTTCGAAAAAATAAAGATTAATAGTTCAGAAGTATTTCACTCAATTGTCAATCAATTGGCCCCAAAATCAACATAATGTCCACATACTCATGTACCCTCAAAAATACAGGAACAGAACTTGTACTAATTTAAGGGTTAAACAATATAATCAGGCTCCAGACAGTGACTGTCGTTTAAGTGTTTGTTACGCTCTTTTTCTGCGTTCGTGACCAACCATTATGTGTGCCAACTGCCAACAAAAGAACCCTGTCTTGTGGGTTGAATTAGCATTTACCCCTTTTCAATCCCCAGCAGCCTAATTTTTGTCTACACAATTCACAAGTTCATTTCTGAATGTAGTTGAAGTAACTATTTGTTGGGATCTGTCCCACATCGGTTAATTATCTCCTCCAAAACTAGTATATGAGCCTAGGCGGCCTCTCCACTCTTTGTCAATTGGTTTGGAGTTGGATGCTTTAACTTGGTATCAGAGCTAGATTTTCAGAGACTTTTCCCTTTTGCTTGTACCATAATTGCACTCTGTTTCATTGTGATCTGTGTGTTATGGATCATTTATTTACCACTCCACGTGCGAGTCGGGGATCGCACGTGCGGTGGAGTGTTGGGATTTGTCCCACATCGGTTAATTATCTCTTCCAAAACTAGTATATGAGCCTAGACAGCCTCTCCATTCTTTGCAAATTGATTTGGAGTTTGATATTTTAACACCATTATTACGGCATTAACACAATTAAGAAACCAAATGTTCATGTTCTAATGTACTTTTACAAAACATAGGAGTAATCAGTAATTTATAGTAATCTATATTGGCAGGCTTCATACAGTGTGAGTCCCTTTGAACTAGGTAATTGTTACACAGTCTTAGGTAGAACTCAACTCCAAAAGCTAGCTATTGAAGTGTGAGTGCCCACACGCTTATATTCTTTATATATATATTACTTTGGTAGATGTGGGACTTCATTTTACACACCCCCTCACGCCCAGCGTACTCAATCGGTAGCACCTACCGCATGTAGGCCAGGGACACGCACCCTATTCATCCTTGGCATACTCAGCTCTGATACCATGTTATAGAGGTCTTGGGTACAACTAAACCCCAAAATCTAGCTATTGAAATGAGGGTGCCCTCACGCTTGTATTCTTCATATTACTTTGGTACCCAAGCAATGTGGGACTTCGCTTCACGCCCTCCCTCACGCCCAACGTGCTCACTCGGCAGCACCTACTGCATGCACGCAAGGGACACGCACCCTACCCATCCTTGGCCTTTTAGGGTTGAATCCTACCCAAGACCGTATAACATGGTATCAGAGCGGGGTATGCCAAAGATGGGCAGGGTGCGTGTCCTTGGCCTGCACGTGGCAGGTGCTGCCGAGTGAGCACGATGGGCGTGAGGGAAGGTGTGAAGTGAAGTCCCACATCGCTTGGGTATCAAAGTAATATGAAGAATACAAGCATGAGGGTACCTTCATTTCAATAACTAGCTTTTGGAATTGAGTTCTACCCAAGACCGTGTAATAGTTATTGCCCCATATTGTGTTTGTTATGCATTATCTTGGTGTTAGTTCCAAATAATTTTGTGTACTTACCGAAGAGCCCTTTTTTAGAGGATACACAGTAGCATTTCCCACTTTCAAGCCCCTGTGACCAAATTTTTTTGCCACAAAATTCATAAGCTCATTTCTGAACATGATTAAAGTGATCATTGGCAACCCATAAACCAAAATTAAGCAACCAAATCGCATTGAAAGAGAATTCGCAACAAACACAAACCAATTACAAAAATTCACATTATAATCATACGGAACTTGAAATCATTGGAGTGAGTCTCCATGATGAGTAAAAGTTTGGGTAGGGGTTGAGCACTAGAGTCACAAGGTAAAACACAAGCCTTTTCCCCATTGACTAGAGTCACCACAATTCACAAGTCTTTTCCTTGGTGGCCACATACGCCCCGCCTACAGTCACCACGATATTTCACGTCCTTTTCCGTGGCCCGAGCCCACTCGGTTGTGTACCCGGGTCCCAGGTTGCTCTGATACCTTTGTAAGGTCTCAAGCAAGTCTCAAGCCCGAGCCCACTCGGTTGTGTACCCGGGTCCCAGGTTGCTCTGATACCTTTGTAAGGTCTCAAGCAAGTCTCAAGCAAATCACTGGCCTAGTACACTGATTTTGATCTACAAGCCACAACACATGACCCAAAATGCTTAAGTCCAAGGTAGTAGTAGCAGCTTACATGGTTCCTTATATATCCAGGATCACAAATGTAGACTTTCGATGTGGGACAGGTATCACAGAGTCAGTTAAAAGAGTAAGCACCGGAGATTTATGAAGAAAAAAAAAGTGACCGTTTTTAACCTATAGAGCAAGATTAAGCAACCAAAACGTGTCGAAAGAGAATTCGCTCCAAACGCATACAAATAATAAATATTCAAACATTTTAAGTAGTAAGGAACTTGCCATCATTAGAGGTAGCGGACCCAATGGTGCTTCCAGGAGATGGCGACTCAAACGGCCGGAAGAACAGCCTCCGTCCATCCCCGAGCTCGTCGTCTTCTTCGTTTCCTTCCACCTTCTCCTCATTCTGCGACGATTCCTCGCCGTCGGCCAGGAACCGGAGAAACCCCAACTCGTCCTCGTGCGATTCGGGGTCGTTTTCGGAGCTAGGTCTGGGTTCGGGAGGGGTCTCGTACTCGTCGTCCCGATCGAACACGTGGACGGACGTGATCTCGGCAAAGCTCACGCGCCGCGACCGCTTCTTCTGGAGAGCGACCGTGCCTTCCTCGGTCTCGGTGTTGGACGGATCGTCGGCTGCCGCCTTTGCAGACATTTTGGTCGAGGAGAGTAGTTAGTACTGAAGGAGGTGTTTAACTTGGTTTTGGATTGGTGGAATTGTGGGGTGTTTGTGACCTAGGGTTTCTGAATTGGGGATTGCAAGAGAGAGCAGGGCAGAGCGAGAGAGAGACAGAGAGAGGGTTTTGTGCGGGAAACCAAATGCTGTTTAAAGGGAGTTTATAAATGCACCCACTTTTGTCTTCTTCGCACTCTCCTTCTCCTTACAACCACTCGTTTTGAGATTTACAGGTGATGCTAATGGTAAAACTGTTTGTTTTAGTAACAAAATTGTATAGTATAAAAGCATCTTAACTCCTTGCTTAAATCTTGACTTTCTCCTTTTTTGTTTCACGGGAAGAGATAATGATTTTATTAAGGGAAAACATGGCCCGAAGTTCATACATCATCAAGGGCAAGATTAGTAAAAAAATGAGGGACACAACTCCCAATTCTCTAACCTAACACATAATAGGGATTGCTTAGCCAACAAATAGGCTACCCTATTAAAAGTACGCTTAACATATTTAAAAACACAAGAGGAAAACAAATGAATAAGCTATAAACAATTAGAAAGAATAGAGCTACAATCGGAGAAAGATTTTACAACTTGAATAAGAGCTTGCACAATCTGAGTAGAATCACATTCGACAATAATACTAGAAAAACCTTTGTTCGCAGCAGTAACCAGCGTTTCACGAAAGCCCAGTGCTTCCGCAGTTCTCGAGGAGAATAAACCAAGAAAATGAATGGATGCCGTTCCCAAAATTTTGCCCAGCATGATCTCATGCTACTATCCCAACACTAACCAGACCACCACTCTTATCCACAGCACCATCAACATTAAGTTTAATGATACCAGATTACCGGGAGGGGGAGACACCGGTTAATAGGAGAGGAAGGAGCAGCATTATTAGAGGAAACACCGAAACACAAGTAGGAGCATTGGCATCCTTGAATTCAAAACAAATCGCAAAACTTTCTTCTAAGATTTTGGAGCTATTCCATTTTTGACTTTCAAAGTGGGTTTTATAGCGGGTCTTCCATAAGAACCAGCAAATTGATGCAAGAAGTGCTCCCATATCAGTACCACCAACATATGATTGGGAGATGATAGAAAAACCAAACCACCAATCTAAAAAATGAGCCAAATCCCAGGAACTAGAAATTGTACGAGCAAAGGGGGGTTGACACCACACATCTCTCGAAAATTTACATTCGATGTGCATATGTTCCAAGGTTTCATGCTTTGAGCTGCACCTTGGACAATATGGAAAAATATTTATGTTCTTCCGATTTAAATTATAGAGAACCGCAACTACATTATGGGAACAATGCCATAAAAACATCTTAATTTTGTTTGGAATAGGTAAAGACCATTAAGCTTTCCAAAAAGAATCCGTTGGGTTACCTGAGCTAGGTCCCCATGTTCACAAGCATGGTTCGGAGCACTACACTTTCTAGCCAGGTGGTAGGCGACTTGATAGTTAAAGTCCCATTACCAAATTTACTACTACATACAACTTAAAGAGTACAGACCAATTATATAACCACACACACTACAGTACAAGTCAATTATTTCACCCTCTCTCGGAAAAGAGGACAACAATATAGTGCCATATTCCTTTATCATCAATACCTTGGGAGCTAATAGGGATTGAGATGAGAGATTCCTCATCAATCTTGACTTAGGCTCTATTTGTTTTGACGTAAAATTTTTTACATGTAAAGTATTTTTTCAGAAAACAAATTTCAAACTTTTATTTTCTGGTGTTTGATTGACACTTGAAAAATATTTTCAAAAATTATTGGAATTGGATGTGGGTTAGGATTAATGATTGAGGAAACTGAGCAATGAGAATTGTAGTAGAAAGTAGTGGATTCATTTCGGAAAATAACTTACGGAAGATTTAAGGGTAAGTCATTTTCATCCAATTCATGGAAAATATTTTAAATCAAACACAAAAAAATAGGTAAACATTTAACCGAAAAATATTTTACGCAAACGAAGCCTTAAACTCAAATTTGAGTAAAAATCACCCAAAATCCTCCTCCACTCCTTACCCAAACCTATACCAAATTTGAGTTTTACTTAAATTTAGATTTAAATTTGGTTGAACTTTCAAACCCTTGCTCAATTTTTTGAAGGCAAATTTCACACCTTTAAATTTACAATATTGTCATTAATGAAATTTTTACTCAAATTTGTGTTTGGGTTTGAGTTTACCCATTGAAACACACAATACCAAATCAAGTTTTTACCCAAAATTTTCCTCAAATTTGGGTAAAAATCTAAGTAAGGAGTGGAGATGCTCTAAAAAGACTTGAACTGCTCCATTTTATGCACTACAATTTTGATACTAATTAATGAAAACAATTGTGGCATTTTCATTTTTTATTTTTATAACATTTTAATAAATTTTTTGTACTTGTTGAATAGAAATATGCTATATACATATATACATCCAAATAATAAAAAATTTAATATAAAATCACTAACACACGAATGACAAAGCTGTAAAACAAATTTTGGAGGTAAGGTTTTTGAGATTACTGAAGATGAAAAAAATATGCAAACTGATCAATTTTTTACCTCTAAGTACAAAATAAATGACACTTAATTCTCATTAAGGAGAGATGGAATACTTAATTACCACTAGGTCCACTTTTACAAAAATACATTCACCATTAATGGAAGTGTCACCCTAGAATTTTTGGATATGCCAGGGTTTTATGGTACCCTAATGGGTACCTTAGTACCATTGAGTACCCTAAAATCTCGAAAACTAGTGGGATGAGAAAAGAGCAAAGAAATTGTTTCTCTTCACCCACCCTCCTCTCTAACCCCTCACATTTCATTTTTCCTCCCTCTGTGTCCGTTCCATCCATCACCACCAAAGATGATGTTTACTTTTGGAGTCTTGGAGAGGAAGAGATGTTATATAAGTTACGGATTTCAAAGAGGTAGAGGAGAGAGATTAGGCCAGGTAGTCCAACGATTGTGTAGCATCATTTTTTAGAATGAAATTTAGACTCGGGTAAAATAGTACTGTAAAACATTATCAGTGATCTATTTAGTATTTACTTTATTAATCCTTTAATACCCTACCTTTGGCAAAGAAAAAGGGCAGGAGAGGGGTGGCAAACGGCCGTGGGGAAAAGATTTGGCCGCGAGAGAGGCAAGGGGTCGCATGATGTAATACTAACAAATATGATTGCACTACAGGTATAAGAAGCACAAATAGAGCACCTCCATGGCAAAGGTGCAGGTTGCATCCTCGGGAGCTCAAAACCACAGTCTGCTTGCTATAATAAGGTGATATCATGGAAGAGCTTCCAGAAATGTATCTACTGGACAAAAAGAACACCAAAATGAGAGAAACAAAGTCTCTGAATGGATTCACAATAGAAGCGGTTTTCCTCTTGTGTTAGACAATGACTATCACTATCAAAAAAGGGATCTGCGTTACAAGAATTGCGTTTTTGGGCTCTTCTATTAACCCCAAGAGGAGAACGAAAAACAAGTCAATGCATCGACTGATTGGTCGCATAAGCGCATCTAATGTCCCCAAAACAACTGAGGTTCAACCATAGAGTGCGCGCCATGGTTCCTTGTCATCCTTCGACGTCTTGGTTGGATTCCATGTCATCCTCTCCCTCAAAAAGCACAAGGAAGACATGCTTGTCAAAAGCTCTGCCATCTCATTGATCACCTGTGAACAAAAGTACAAAGATTGAGATCACGCATGAAGGTATAGACCAGCCGTAAGAAGAGAGCTAAAAAAGAATTGTACAGAGAAAACGGGATATGACTACAACCAAAATCCTATTGACCCATTTGATTGACCTTTGCTCCACTGCACGCCTCATGACAAAAAGCAGCAAATGCACTGTGAGCTGCTCAATTCTCAAATTAGGGCCTTTGTGTGCTTGGGGTTATGTTACCGTCCTATTAAAGGTGGTCCCAAAGTGATGCAGGGAAGTGTGTTGGAATAAAATAACGCGCAACAAGGACAATCACGAATAAGTATGAACTAGAGGTACTCCCTCTTTGAACACACGATAATGAGATAAATCTCAAATTTTCATTAATAATTCATAAACAACTCTCTTATAATATCACCCTACAACTTATTTTATACTAAAAACCTAAGAACGAAAAAGAATCAGCAAAATAGGAAGCTGAATCCCGGTGAATCGCTACTTGACTCAATATTACCAAAATCAAAAGATTTGATCTCAAATCTCAATACTAGATAATAAAAGAAAACTTGCCAAAACAAATGGCACTCAAAGCGGAATATTCAAAAGTAATTTATAACCAAAATAATAAAACTAAATATCTATTTCTTAAATAATAAACCATTTCCATTCTGCATCACAAACTAACAATACCCGAGTATACTTGTAACACAGAGTTATCCCTGCACTTATCTCTATCTAACTTGGGACATAAAACACCAGTCCAGTTGAATTGTGAAGCTCCAAATGATAATATGATTGGTGACCAAGTCAATATGATGTACTAATTCAGAAGACAAAGAGATTGAAGAAGTAAACCTCTTCCTATAGAATATCTGACAATCATATTGATGTCAGTTCCCACATTGTAAGTCACGCATATGGAGTAACCAGCGCAACAGAAACTGTTATAGTGCTAATACGAAGTCGTAGAGAAGGCTAGAGAGTTGATGATCACAAATCGTTGTTGGCATGGCAGAACATAGACAAGCAAAACAACACTGAGCTTAGAATCATAATTACTACAAGAAAATTTTGCTTTCCCATTCTTATAGCTGAAGTAGAACAACTGGAATTTTATGTCTTTCTTTTATTGGATTTTCAGGAAGTAGAACACACTCTTACATATCAGCATCAACTACGTCTAGGATTCATGCACAAGGTCAGGTAATAGTCTAAAAATCATCAATTGCAACTTCCATATTTCCGACCATTGTTCAAAAAGTTCAGGGAAAAAGAGTTATTTTACTTGATGAAAACTAAAGGGGAAAAAAGTACCTCCAGTTCCTCTCCAGATGTCTTTTGAAATTGATCACTACTCTGCCCAATGAGAACACATGTTGGCAGGTTCAAGACACGGACCAACTGAATAAAGCAAGCCAAAGGTTCATGATGAATCTGCATTGACAATGGTGGCTTTTGGGTTTTCGCAACCATGGTTCGAGTTATATCTGTCTCTGGACCTATTTGCACACCATAAAGTGAAACTTTGTCACTAGTTGTGGAGAATTTTCTTTCCAGCTTAAGCTTTGGTGCTGCCCCAACAACTGGGAGTACAATTGAAAAACTTTCTTCTTTCATTGATGCCAGAACTTCATTGACAGCACATGCCAAAACTGGAGGCTCATAATCTTGCATGAGTAACAGAGTCACCTGAAAAGCATATCAAGTATCCTGTACTGATGTATATCCAGGGTGTAAATCAAACTGAAAGTTTAATATGTGGTTGACATACAAAGTTCAAGCATGGAATGTTGGGAACAATGAATGGAGCAGAAACAAAAGTTTAGCTTTATATACCCCCTTGTTGCACATTATGTCTTTTATCATGTTCCCAATTTCAAACAATGCCATGAACGACAATAACGTCATGAATTCATGGGATTTACACTCAACTCACACAACTTGGGATCTGCGTGTTTTGTCGGAAAATAAAGTTATTTCCTTAGATTTTTTTACGGTGTTTGGTAGTAACCTAAAAAGTCTAATCAATTTCTTTTTCCCTGTGAAGGTGCCTGGATAAACTTGGGAATTATAGTGGTCCGGATGGCAGGTCCTGTACCCAGACCGTCCGAACATGCCCAACCTGGGGTAGGCCCAGCAACCAATGCCCCCAAATGACTGAACGGGTTGTTTGGACTGTGTCATCATGGTCACAGGAGGATCGAGGCGCTAGGTCGGCTGGAGGAGCGCTGTGTATTTTAAAACGAGTCCATGTCTGTGCCGCATAGATCAGTTCGCCCACGTGGCAGCGGGTGATGAATGTGCTATGTGGCTTAGTCATGTGCCATTGCCAGCACGGCACTCAACAATCGTCATGCATGACATCAGAACTGGAAACGGTCATTCGTGACGCCATGAGAGGCACAAGGTGGCTTGGAGGCCAAGGCAAGTTGCTCCCTATAAAAGGTAGGGAACAATATCCTCGAGAAGTACGCCATTCTTACTCGCTCTAGCTTTGTACTTCCCTCCTTGAACTGAGACTTACTTAGCCATTGGAGTGCCTACCGGTCGACTCCGGCCTGCTAGGCACTAACGTGGTTCTCTGTCTTGCATGAGTTAGGTTGGGAATAAGGAACTTAGCCCAGATCCAACTCAAGAGATCTGGAAGAGGAGATCCAATTGAACATCACCTCACAGGAAATATGTTGAATTCACTAATGGGTGGTTGTAGTAGAAGGTTACTCTTTAGGCATGTTAGATAACCCTCTTGCAGGTGGGATGGGATCAAGGACCAGGATTGGTAATATCGTGGGCTGCATGTGGTTTGGCAATGGGAGTGCTCGGATTGGCATCAGTAATCCAACGGTATTGGTAAAACCAAAAAATGGTGGTATTGATAAACCTACCCCATGGGATTAGACACATCATCCCATTGAAAGGTCCAAATTTATCCTCTGTTTTCACTACCATGTTATGTCATCACCTGAAGCAAATGTAGTAAAGGTAACCCCAAGTTTCACCATTCCCTTCCAATAGCCTGAGCTACTAATCCCTCCCACAATCTCGTAGTACCAAGTATCTGGTCAAACTCCCCGAAACCTATATTGGTCATCAAACATGGACTCAGGGTAGGAAGACCGAGCAACCAAAACTCCACAACTTACACCATTACACTGTCAGAGATCTCGAGAATTGTAGGTTTCACAAGTTGGGTCTAGCGTGATCATGTAAAGATGCAAACTGGTCCTAACTGATCAGCTTATCTCAATCATCTGACACACATAGCTACAACGCAGTATTAGTAATCTCTGAATTCAAAAACGAGGAAAGGAAAAGGCGCTCAATGCAGATACATATCTTCTTCTTTTTATAACACAGGTGTCTAGGCCAGTTCACGCGCAATCCTGGGCATCCAATCTCACTGCCCACTTGCAGGGAGCCCAATAGGAATTGATAGCATCTATGAGGTTTCCAACCAAAGACCTTAGGAGGGAGCAAACCTAAGTTCCAGGACTTGACCACTAGGCCAACCCCTTGGGGTTAATGCAGATACATATCTTGCCCCAAAAATGATTAATATCACCAAAATATAAATTGATGTCGAATTAGAGAGGGTGTAACATAAAAACCCTACCTGATAATGGCCGTCATGGTCTACAAAGTGAGCGATTTTGCCGGTAACTTTACGATCTTTGATCCCGTACCCCTCCAGAGACAATTCGAACGAGTCTTCCCTGAAAATTACAAGTTCTTCCAGCTAGATTAAATTGCTGTAAGAACATGAACAGAAAGATTAAGATGTTTTCGGAACAGAATAGACGTTGGAAGGAAAGACTTACAATCTACGAAGAGTTGAGCTAGGGTTTGGTTGAAGAGCGTCCAATATGGCGGTGCCGAAGCCGTCGGCGTCGTTGAAAAGGAAAATGAGCTTCGGAGCTACCTTCATCTTCGTTGCTGCTTCAGGCCTCTCTGAAACGCTGTCTCTGGAAATTATCTTCCTTTTTCTGTGTTTGGAATGGAGGAAAATTTTTACTACTACGCACTGGACTTGAATTTGCTTCTTTTTCTTCACTTTCTCTCCAAACCAAATAATGAAATTATTTTTTTAATTTTTTTCCTTTTCTTTTTCTTAGGTTCAACAAACAAATGGAATAATGAATTCAGTTTTGTTTGGTTGGGAGTTTAGTTTAGGTAGTAGGTGGAGAGAAAAATAGGATAATGATTAAAGAGATAGGTAATGATTGGAAAGAGATAAAGAGAGATGAGAAAATAATAATTGAAAAAATAAAGTAATGATTGGAGAAAGAAGTATGATAATGATTGGAAAACAAAACAAAACAAAGAACCGAATACAACCAAAGAGAATCACTTTGTTTGGTTTAAGTTTTAGAAAGTTATTTTTGAGAGTTGAATGATAATGAGTGAAGAAAGATAGAGAGAAATTTATTAAAAACTGTATCGAAAATTAAAAGTTACTCCTAAAGTTGGAAATCAAGCGGAGTGAATAGCTCTTTAATTTTCTTTTCGGAGGTTCCCATTATCGCTTTTAGGTAGTTCGTGTCACTTTAAAAATTATTTGTAATTCACAATCTAATAATTTTTTATTTACTTAAAAAATTTATAATTAAAATTTATCAAATAAAATTGATATTACTTATAAAAAATATCATATATAAAGAATATAGACAATTCTTTGGGGAGATCTGAAATAGTGGAAACGGACTAGCCATTGGGGGCAGAGGGAGTAGTACTAGCATTTATTTTGTTATAGGAATACTATTTATTTCATCTTTTTAATAAAAACTGATCGCAAAAATTGTTACATATATTTTGTAACTATAATGTATAAGACAAAAAAACTGAAATTATGCACTGTTTTAGTTAAGAACTTTGAAGTTCACACATCATTTTCTTATTTATCTATAATTTTATGTATTTATTAACTCTTTGTTACTCCTATTTCAGAGTAGTTATGAATACTCATACAATTTTAGAATCATATTATAGTATTTTTAATTGTTTAAAATAATCAGTTTGATTAATAAATATTTAGGTTAGTTACATAATAAATATTGATTGACTTTCACCAGTAAAAAAAAAGTTTCTATCGGTTTGAGGGCGTAATTAAATTTGGTTGAATGATGCAATTGACTAAATTCTGCTAGTCGAACGATACTTCCTAATTGATAGGATGAAATGATTAATTGATAGTTTCGTATTTGACAATATACTCATCTCAAATTGACACATTAAAAGATGTAAAAATTTACGAAACCCCAGTGCTTAGAGTTTACTTGGAAGTTGAGGAAAAGAAAGAGATGAAAAAATTTACGAAAATCCTCTTTTCCAAGGTATTTATTTATTTTTGATCGGCTCTTTCTGTATGATTTGAAAAGAAAAGGAGGAAAATTTTAGTACAAAATACGTACTGTATTTCTTTTTGTAAAGAATAAAATTTTCTTCACATTTTCTTCCATCAGCTATTTTCCCTTCTTCCCTCATTTTCCACAAAACAAATTCCATACAACCCATCAAAAAAGACGCATCAGATCTCCAATCAAAACGAACCTTCTTCCTCGTTTTTTCTTTACAGAGAGAGAGATGAGTCTGAGATTCGGCTGCTGACAAATCCAAACCTTCCTCTATACTCTCCATTTCTCACTCCTCACGCTCATCTCTCATCTCTCTCTCCAAAACCCTGTAAAACCATGCAGAAAACCGCCCAAGTATGGTTCGCCGGCGGCCCCAGTAGCAGCAGCAACGATCTGCAGAAAACGTCGCCGTCTTTGCTCGCCGATTGGAACGCTTACGCCGCGTCGAAAGAGTCGCAAGAATCAGAATTAGCCCTAGGCTTCGATCTCGAGGCCGCCGTCACTACCGCCAGCGATAAGGTCTCCGGCACTTTCAACGTGTGAGCACAAACCCCGTTTTTCAACCACCCTTTTCTTTTTTTAGTTTTTGTATTCGTTCGTGACCAGACGCGCGCTTTGAGTAATTGCGAAACCTTAGGAAACCCTATTGTTTTTGCACATTATATATCCGCACAATTGAAACATAGAGTTTCGTTTCGGGAAGCCATGACATGAAAAGAGCTATTGAGAAGAACGAAATAAGCAAAGACAAAAAAGTGACAAAGAAAAGACAGAAATGGGTGATCCCGGGACCAATACCACCGTCCACTAGCAGGGCCCATTTAGCCCTGTTGTCACCCTTGCTCAGTTATTGAAATTGCCATTGAATTTGGTGAAATTAGGACTCAGTTTTACTGTTTCTGATTTCTGTATGTGGATGTGAGGAGATTGTATTTAGGGTTTATGGATAGCATATTCTACTTGTGGATGGCTAGGGAGAGTTATGGGCTTGTACGAGGAAATTTGGCTGTTATTTTGTTAGAACGTTGTGTAGTATTGGAATCAGTTTTTTTTATTTTTTTTTGTGAATAGCTTTTGGCAAAAGTTTTGCTGATCTAATATGCAGAATGAAACGTTTATGCTGATACCTATTCCCTATACTGTAAATGTTGAGGGTTTCTATGATGTGGAAACTGAATATTTGAACTTTGAAGTAGGAACATCAAATGATTGTTGAGATAGAATTAGAAATGAAAACTTTTGTGAAATGGCCGGAGTAGCACCGAGCCACCGATAGAGGATAAGATAGAGACAAGATGGATTGAGGTGGTTTGGATATGTCTATCATGGATTGGTTGATGCGGTAGTCAAGAGGAGTGATATGGGTTCGTATGATGAATTATATGGTAGTAACAGGAGAAGGTAAACTAAAATTGGCCCTAAAGGCGGTAGTTCAAAAGGACTTGAGGTTTTTTAGATACTCCCTCCGTCCCAAAATGCTTGTCCATTCTTCAAACGAGAAATTAAAATGACAATTTTTTGAAGAAATATTCAAGTTTTCAACTATTTACTAGATATCAATAAGTTCTTTTAAATTCATGAGAAAAGTTCAAATTTTTCTTGGAAAAATGTATTATTTAAGTCCTAGGGACCAATCCCACCGTCCACTAGTGGGCCCATTTAACCCTGTTTGTCACCCTTGCTCATTTATTGAAATTGCCATCGAATTTGCAAAATTTAGGTCTCAATTTCGTTGTTTATGTATGTGAATGTGTGGAGATTGTATTTAGAAATTATTGATAGCATATATTCTGCTTAGGGCCTAGGGGTGCTTATGGAGATTTGAGCTTGTATGAGAAAAAATGGCTGTTAGTTCGTTAGGAAGTTGTAAAGTAGCTGAATGGCTTTGAATAGCTAACGGGTAATGTTTTGATGATCTGATGCACAATGAAACTTTTATGCTGATGACAATTCTATGTTGTGGGCTCTTTCAGGGAAGTACGGGTAAATATTGAGAGTTTCAAAGACGTGGAAAATGAATATTTGTAGGAAAATCGTGAGAATGTTGACAACTTGAGATGGATGTGTGTTAAGATTTCGCAAGATAGAAGTAGAAACGAAAACCTTTGCAGAATGGTGGGGGTAGCACCGATAAAAGAAGGTGAAATGAAAGAAGATAGATTAAGGTGGTTTAGACATGATTGTAGATTGGTCGATGCGGTAATCAAGAGGAGTGATGTGGTGATGGTAGATGGTACTTGGCAGCACTAAGTCTAAGGTGAGGTGTAGATCAAAATTGGCCTTAGAGGTGGTAGATAAAAAAGAACTAGGTTCTTTGATACTACGGAATACAATGTCCTTGACGGAGCTCAACGGAGAAAACGGATTGACGTAGCTGACCCTAATTGAGAAGGAGTTAAGGCTTGGTTTGGAAAATCATGTTTTCATCAATAAGCTCAGTAGTGTGATGAATTTGTGAGGTCCGTTTTGGCTATATTTTATTTTGCTAATTTGCAGGCGAGTATTCATGTACTGTCAGTAAATTGTTTTTCTAACGTCATAAATAGGAAATCAGTAAATACAGCTCATTGGACTTTGTCTATAGGGTTTCAAAAGGAGTGAGGGATCTACCAGGGAGTTTTCAGTCTGCCACCAGCAATGTCCCATCTGGAAAATCTCTGATGTACTTCGGTTTACTCCTTGCCACTGGAGTGTTCTTTATCTTCATAGCCTTCACGATGTTCCTTCCTGTCATGGTGCTAATGCCTCAGAAATTCGCAATCTGCTTTACTATTGGTTGCGCCATGATTATTGGCTCATTCTTTGCCCTCAAAGGTCCTAAGAATCAGCTTCAACACATGTCATCCACGGAGGTATCACAGCCATGCTCTACATTTTTCTTATTCAGTAGTATGCTTATCTCGTACAGAAATGACTAACCTTATATTGTTGGTTCTGCTGTTTTGAGAAATTTAATTCATCCCTTTTTTTTTTCTTCGCGTTTAGACAATCTGTCATTTTCTTGCTTTTCACTCATTTTATGTTTCTTTCTTTCTCCATCTCCAGAGGCTTCCTTTTACATTGGGATTCATTGGCACAATGGTGGGTACAATTTATGTTTCCATGGTGCTTCACAGCTATATTCTTTCCGTGCTCTTCTCTGTGCTACAGGTACCAATCCCTCTTTTACAGTACGCATTACTTGTCTCTGGTCTCTACCAGCACTTTGTTTCATAATCTGTAGAATGTCTTTGCCAAAGAAATCTGGATAGATACCAACCTGATCTGGTTCAGATGGTTTCTTCACCGTATCTAAAAGCCTGAGGCTTGGCTAAGTTGATACTTCCGAACCTGGCCAAAACCTTATGCGCTCTTGCAAATAACGTGCCTCCTTCTAGACAACATGTGTTAGACATAACTACATCAAATAATTTTAGTGGAATTATTTGCACAAAACTAATTATGCAAGCAATTGTTCTCAAACACTGTAGCAATACAGCTTGTCAGTTTCCATTTTTTCTCAGTGGTGCCATGAGAATTTGAAGTCAGGTTTGAAATTAATGAACACAAACCTTGAAGGTGTGGTAATTTTTGGATATGATCTTGTCATTGATGTTAATTAGCATTCTCTTAATCACTTCTTCGTATTCCTTTTAATTAGTTGCGTTGCATTTGGTCTTGTCAGAAGTTAGATTCTTCAAATGTTCATTGAACATGCAAAGCACAAATAGTATCTACACTTCGTTGAAAAGTTCCCTACTGTTCTTTTAAGGTGAAGAAACGAGGATTCAGTGATGCTGTAAGTAAAGCGGATTGTAAGGCTGTATGGGCATAGGCTAGCTCTAATCTTAGAAAACTTTGGTAAAGATACACATATTTTGATAACATGTTATCCAGATCAATGGACCGACTAGTCCACAGGACCAATCCACCGTCCACTACTGGCAGTCCCAATGAAAGCCAGGCCAAAGCCCTCTATGGATTGGCCCGAGACAAGAACTAATAGTACATGGGTGGGAGTTAAACCCCAGGGGATGGAAAAGATATGCAACATGGTTATTGCTATGATGGTTCATAGTTCATGCCCTCTTTTTCCTGTTGAAAAGCTATGATGGTGCATTCTCAAATGTGCTGATTCTTCTTTATCTTTTTAAACATCTTAATTGTATTTTATGTGACATTGCTTTGTTTAAATTGTTGCCACTTTATCTTGATAGGTCCTTGCCCTTTCATACTATGCAATTTCCTACTTCCCTGGAGGATCGGTTGGATTGAAGTTTCTTTCCTCAACCCTTACATCTTCGATACTAAGATGTTTTGGGAGGTGACGTCGACTTCTGGCTTGTCCTATATTTTGCCCTCCTTGTTTTTGGGTCACTTCCTTGATCTATGTGAATGCCTTGTTTGAACTGGCTTGTTTTAAAAGTGAGTGGTTAATGGCATTTGGAATTACTATTTCTTGGCAGTTTTACATTATCAATCCATACATGCTTTAGATGTCTGATTATTCCTTTGGCCCTGTATGAACCATGACTATTATGCTGCAAAAAGTTTTGCCCAATTTCTTTAGCTCAAAGCTGAATTCTAGGTTGTGCACCAAAAAAAAGGAGAGGAAGAAGAGAATCTACTAATCAAAAAAGAAAATAAAAAAATAAAAAAAATGAAGAGAATCTGAAGGCTGGTTGGATTTCTATTAGATGTTTCTATAGGATTGGACTACAACACTTTTTTTGATTACACAATGAACATGGTGCACTATCTCAAAATGTTGATCTCTACACTGGTAAATCATCCATGTTGCTTCCTTAGTTCTTGCATCCTGATTGTAATAATGCACTCAACATTTTGAACCAGATCAAAATAGACCCAGTCACCCCACACTATTCTGCTGTCCCAACTGTTTGTTCCACACCGAGCCCAATGACATATTGATGCAACTTCTTGCAATCTCTTTTTAACCATTCTCCAAATGAGGAGACAGAATCATTCAAGCTTCCATGCATACAAAAAAAGACAAAACTCAGATGCTTTCGAATGACTTAGAGTCGAGTAATACCTGCTATTGCTACTACTACAATCGTCACTCTCTCCATCAACACCAACACCATAGCTGCTTTCATCCTCTTTGTCGCTATCTGATTCTAGTGCACCCGGCTTGAAAATGAACAAACCATGGCTTGAGTTAGGTGTGCAAAATAGCCAAGCGTGTACGTCCCAGAAAACTTGAACCGGTGATTTATTTACCAAGATCGTTTGATTTCCCCTGAATTTCCATTGCAAGTTCCGAATGTGGATCACCACGATACCATCTATGCTAATCCACATTTCCGGGTCTCTGGCCCCCGCTGTTGAGCTCTCCACAACTATATCGTGATCCTCTTTCCTCTGGTCAAACTTGGCACGTGTGGAGAAACTTTTCTTGTTGAACACATGTTCCTTCTTGTAAAACATTAGGGCTTCAACTAGGGCTGGTCTTGACTTGGTTCTCTTATAAGCCTTCTTCTTGTAATCCCCTAAAAGCAACACCACCTCTTCCTCAGAAACTAGGGCAACGTAGAAATCCGAGCATGGCTCAGGCCCACCTGAGAATTTTGCTGATCGCAAGTCCCAATAAATATCAACTTGGTTTCCGTCGACATCAAAGGGCTTGAACCCTTTTTTACTCCAAAAGTGCCAAGGCTTGAAGTCAATCTTGCAAGATTGATTGTGTTCACTGTCTACGCTATCAAAAGAAATTGTGATGGAATGATTCATGAGGTTCTTGCACCATAAAACTGTCACGTTGCGCCAGTAACCCCCGATGTGGGCCCGGTAGACGCAGATGACCGTGCTTTGTGCTGTTTTGTGTGTTACCGGATCATCTGTTAATCTTTCTGGTAAAGGTTGTTCGGAGTAGGAGAATGATTGGGCTTTTGAGGAAGAGAGTCGATAAGCCATCGTTGCAATGTTTTGTGTTTCTTACACATTTAGGGTACTGATATGCATTCTTCATTGAGCATTTGATAAGATGCAAATTACCTTGAAATCAAAGCTAGTAGGGGAGAAAAATGATTCCGATGTCGAGATCTGGAGCCACAATACTGCATCGACGGCGATGTTGGGGTATTATTTTGAAGGTAGAAAAGTGGTGATTTCGTGGGGAAAATGATTTGAAAGGGTTGTGGAATTCACCAGAGAAAGATGGTTCAGAAATTTAGTCTAGGGAAAAGAAAGAGATTCTAACATTATTTTCCTTTTGTTTCTGTTGAGGAAAAATCTCCACCTTGAGGCTGTGGGCATCAGATTCCCTAAAAAGAAGGGCTTAAAATAGGAAAGCATTCAACAGGTTTTCGATTTTCCTCTTCTAACTATATACTCTCTTTGATTGAGGTGGTTCCTCATGCCCAACCGTTTTCAGTTTTCGGTCTTCTAGTCTAGTAGCTCAGAGGTTGGATTGGTGCAGTGCTTTCAATGCGAAAATTGCCTAGGCAATTCTAGGGCCTTGAACAGAAAAAGTAAAAGGAGCAAAATCTGGACTAGAACAATGGGTGTTTTTATTCTAAAACCATCAACAATTGGCTTTTTGATTTATGAAGTGCGACTCTAAATAAAATATATAATGTTCATCTCATTTTCACTAATTGACAAAATTTCTTGATATGCATGTAATTGTATTAGTTAGTTGGCTCATCCGTATAAAAACAATATTGTTTTATTAAAGTAAAACTTAAACAACCCAAAAAAAAAACTGAACAAAAAAAAAAATTGCAGTGGGACCCGTGCTCCTGGTGGACCTAGGGCGGCTCCGCTACTGCATGGACGTGAAGTTTGTCCTCCAATCATTATAGTTTTTCAAGTCATTCAACATTTTACTAGCCAATGGGTCTGATTTTCAACTTGTCCTCAAATCGTTATAGTTTTTCAAGCCATTCAACATTTTACTAGCCAATGGGTCTGTTTTTCAACTTCGTAGCCATGGAGTGGAAGATACCTACCTCGCACACAGATTTTGAGGGAATTAGACAGCTAACCCGCCTACCATTTGAGCACGATTTTGATTCGCAAAAATCTACCGCTTTACTAGTAAGGTGGCAACCTGCCTAACATTCAAGCGCGGGTTTGATTCGCGAAAATCTACCACTTTACAAGTAAGGTGGGACTTGGGAGCCGATTTACCAACTCTTCCAACTCTTGCAGTAGACAGATTCTTGCGCACAGAAAATCACTGCAAACTCGAGTTTGAGTGCGCCGCAACCAAAGAATGGGATGACTGAACTGCGGACAATCATATTGCTGGTAACACTAACAACACAAGATTTGCATTTCGATTTACATAACCAACTCACACAACCATAATGCATGTTGAAACAAAGGCTACTGAGTCATTGCACTGGGAAAACTCCATTCTTACAGAAATGCAATTAAAATGCAGTCTTTTTCTCCAACAGCAGACACGGGATAAAATAATTCAAGCGAAGGTAAAGTCACTCAAGGCAGCCTTTTTGAGCACTGGTATCCCACAGGCCACAGCAAACGTATATCACAATGTTCCGTCTGTTACAAGAATATATTGCACTCATTTATAGAAATGTTCCCCAAATGACTGACTGGTCGATGATGAGTATCTTTTGATTTAGAATGCAAAAGGGGATTCAGAAACAGTTCACCAAAAGCCTCAATTACATATCATGGAAAATTCTTCTCACACAGTCGCAGTACTACTATCATCACACAATATTCCCATCATCCGCATAATGCTGGCTTATCTCTGCTGTTGCGTCCTTACTTTTCCCATTGCCACCTCCAGGGAAGTTTTTGCTACCATATCTGGTTTTCAGTCTCTCTCCCATATCATTTGCTAAAACACCTGTCTGAATAGCTTCTATGCACAACACCTTCACCAAATTCTGGAACCGTCGTCTGAAGGTTGGCATCCGGGACATGGAACCAACAATTCCCTGCAGCCTATCACAGACACTATAAATATTACGTTTCAATAACTTTAAGAACTGCAAATTCATATCTAGTGGATATTCAGGTATAATCTACTTCATGGCTGACATGTTCTATGTCCTTCCCTTTGGTAAGTGATATCAGGATGTAAACAAGCCTAACGCTAAATATATAATCTCCTTCACCCGAATTGGCTCATTAAGGATCTATCTTTCTCGGTTCTAAGCCTCGTTATTTTGTGTTTCCAGTAAATATTAGAAATTTACTCACCTCCTAATAATTGCTTGCAACTGAGCTCTTCTGACATTGTCACTGGATGGAAAACCAGTGTCATCCCACTCTTCTGGTTTATCATTCTTGCACTGCATAACAAGGTTCTTCAGGCAGATCTCCTCATTTTCATGTAATTGAAGTCCCTTTATTTGCTCTTTCATTATCAAGAGTGGCCCAATGAACCACTCAAACACTCTGTCGTTTGGCCGGTTACTTCTCGTCAACTCAACGTCATCAGCTAAAAAATCCAAGAGGAAAATATAATCTTGAGGTCTATTTAACATACATCATCAAAATAATGAGCCTGAACAGGAACGTACAGATCACCAACCCTGACGAATCTGACTTTGCTGAAGCCAAAAGACACTGTAGAATGGACCATGCAGGTAGTTTAATACCTAACTTCTTATAATCTCCCTGTAGAACGCATTCTTCCAAGTCTTTGACATCAATTAGACCCTCACGGAGTAGTATCCTCCCATTCACCTCGCATGATTTGAACAGCCAATCCCATATCTGCCACTTGTAACAATGATCCCACAATCCATAAAACAGTTTTTGTTAGCAATCACACAAAATGTATACCGAACCTGTATAGGGGTGGTCTGTTGCATAGCCCACTTTAATGTCCATGATCGTTCTGAAACCAGCTTTGAATTGTATGATCCTTCTCTCCAATTCTGCTGACCATTTCTAACACTGTCAATTGACTCTTTTCTGTCAATGCTGCCGCCATGGCTCATGTGCCTACGGTATCTTGGCCTGACTGCCGAAATGTTTTCTCCAAATCAAGATCGTCGAATACAAAATAAATACTTGTTCATAACTATGTTAGAAGGTACTTACCCAAAAAAAAAAACTATGTTAGAAGGGCTCTTCGAACTGTATGAAGGACCCCTTTTGGACGGTCAGACTGTCAACAGTCATTAGCCTAGAGAGCATATTTTGTCATTCGAAATTAGCATAGAACTCCTACATTATGACGAAATCCCCAAGGAACCTTGAATTTATCCTAGATAACAAAAAGGAAATATAAAAAGGTGGCATGTCCGTGCCCTTGAGATGGAAATTAGATGAATCCCACACTCCCACATGCATACATGACATTCGCACGTCGTCCATGTAACATATGTTATTGACCTGGCTTAAACAATGGAATAATATACAGCAAATAGTTTAGGTTTCAAAGACCACATATTATGCCCAAGTTATACAGCATAGAATCCATAATCCTACATTGTACCTGGGAAAGCAGGACCCCTCTCTCAAGTACAGTAAATCATTTGTATATTCGTCAAAAAGAGAAATTACAGCCATGACGTATGCAAGTCCCATCAGAAATGAGTCTTCCTGGAAAATTTATATCAGACTTTAGCTACTACCTCAAAACTCATAAAGGTCAGTTGCAAAGAAGTCAGAAACGCAGACCTGATGGACAACTACTGCACTGTATAGAACAAGAAAGAAGCTGGCAAAGAAAGCACTTATCACAGCTCCCACTACGGCCAGTGGCCATAAGATTATTGCAAGAGCAGCAAATGGGACGCATACTGTCTCCAGAAACGGACCTTCTCTTCCAATTAAGTCTTCAAACATCCTCTTCCACCCTTTAAACAGCATGCAAGGGCTTTTCCAAATAGCAACAGCCGTAATTGAAGGCACATCCACTAGGATGCCAAGAAGGATAACCAACAAACAGTTCGGCACTTTTAATGGCCTAACGAAACAAAACAAGAAATAAATTAAGTCCATATCTACAACCATTTGTCATTGTGTCTGAAACATTGAATGGAAACCTTTACTTTATGTCGATAGGATTCCGGTCCGCAGGCATCTCCTCACTCAGCTCATCCATGAAGGAGAAATATGAGTGGAAACAGAAATCAGTAAAATCCCGTACCACCGTGAAGCTTGACTCGATTGTGGACCAAATTCCATCCTGTACTTTATGCAATACACGAGTTAGAAACAGAGAATACCAACAGCAAGTTACTTGGGTTGGTCTAAAAGTTGGATGGAAAGAGAACTTGGGGGTAATTAAAGGCCAAGGTACAAGAAGCATTAGGTTCGGGGATGCGCCTAAATGTCAGATTCCTCTACTTACACATTCGAGGGAACTGGAACGCGGTAAACTATTCATAGTTTCCAAAACAATTCATTTATTTTCAACTGTTCAACAGTGTTTATATCTATCACTAGTCTACACAAGTCAAACATCCCATTATCCAAGTGTGGAGGGTGCTCCTTGCCTTGATACATTTAGAAGAGATAATTAAGGGTGTTTACATTTGGTGAAGTGAGGGTGATCCCTTTTTTTTTTTTAAATTTTTTTTCCAGCAGATAAAAAACAGGGTATGGGATCCATGTCTAACATGTTTAAATGGAAATCCCCTATTAGGCATATTTTCTACTTTGAATTTACCATGAACTACCATTGACTATTAACTAATGCCATAAGGCACCTTGTAAAACCCATTTATCTTGAAAAATAGAAGGAAGATATGACCAAATCAATATTATATTTCTGGCACGTTGACGTCTCCATAAAACTGAAATCAATATTACATATGTACATTTGCACATATGTACACCCAACACCAGTAGCCGAGTCCATGTAACATCTGTTGGATGACAGATTAGCATAGAGTAGTCATAATTATGGGGTTTTGAAACCATCCGAGCTAGGAAATAAATTGAATACAGAACTAGAATTTTGGATATTGGTGGCAAAAGTTTGGTAATAGTAAGTAGTATCAGGCCAACAACCTACAGATTATTTGAACACAAGGATTTTATCCAAAAAAACTATTAGTGCAGGAAAAAAGTAGAAATAGTGAATCTAGAATACAAAAAGGTGCAATTATATAGAGGAGGGAGCAAGTGGAGTGGTACGCACCATGTACTCCCATGGATTTGACTGGGTTCAAACCTCACTAACTTAAATTAACAATAGTGACTTTCGCCGAGAAAGAGGAAAAAAAATCTCTGAGGGGAGAAGATACTAGAGCTGGTTATCCTCAATTCTACGTCCATTAAACAATTCAAACAAGGTAATGATGCGAGTTCAGCAATGTCTTTAAACTAGGGCGTAAAGCAGAAATTTACTTCAAGGTATCAAACAGAACATAACTCAAGAAGAAAGTTAAGACAAAGTAGTGAAAGTAGAGTGACTCACAACAAAGCAATGGAAGAACTTATCGGTGACACTCTCTCCAACAGCCTCAAAAGTTGCAAGTAGAGGAGCAAAGAACCCATATGCAATGCCACCCAAAAAGCTACAAACTATTCCTATGATCGGCCAAAGGACTAAAGGCACTGGCAGCAACAACAGTGACAAAATCTTCAAGATCAGTCCAAGCCTTTTGGTTCTGAAATACATTTTGTGCACAAAGGGGAAAAATGAGAGAGGAGAAAGTGAGAAACACAGAGCACAAGAACAGAACAGTACTTGACTATAGTACTATATGTTAAGAGCTATGTACAAATGGGCATAGGGGTAAGGGAAATGGAAGCATACTTTGCCACACAGTAGCAAGTCCAGATGAAGTGTGCTGCCCAAAGCCCAATAATCACTGCTGAATTTCCAAACCCAATAATGCTTCCCACCACTGGAGCCATGATCACCCCTTTTCCAGCAAAACACAACCCAAATCACCAATTCTGATGTATAAAAAACTTCCAACAAACATCCCCATCTCAAATGGACACACATAATGGGTGTTTATAAACGCTTCAGTTAATTAACACAAAGAAGTCAAGTTTTTTGATGCAATCTGCATAAGTTCACAAACCCACTGTACTGGAGTAACATTTGACTTCCCATTGTTCTCGGACAAACCCAAGTTCTTATTTGACTTTCCATTGATGGGTTAAGCTTCCAAAGGACTCAGCTTTCCACCTATACAAGTTCTGCTACCCACTTCTTTCCCTTTGGCATTATGTAATGTTTGGCTTGTAGAAATGATTTTTAGAACTAGTGGAATGACCCCTAACCGGCCAATCACCTAAATTTATGTCTATTCGTAACAAAGATCCTAACATTTTTAAAAGAGTCCGTTAAAGTGTCATTATATACCCAAATGGAAAGACGATACAAAGCTGAAGGGTACGCACATAAACACAATGAAATGACAAAGTCACAGAAGAGTGGGTCACATTTGTATTATACATAAGTGCACATATATATAGAGAGAGAGAGAGCGAGAGAGAGAACTATTAGTACCTTTGAGAAGGCCGAGGAGGAGGAGCAAGAAGAAGAAAGGAAGAAAGGAGAGGAAGCTCCAGAGCGTGGCTATGAACCCTGTTGGAACCTCCATTGTATATATCCTCCCAGTCCCCTCCTTTCTTCTGGGTAAATAAATGGTTTTAGTTAAACTACAGCCGGAGGCGGAGAAAGAGGAGGTAAAAAGGTAAAGTAATACTCCGTTGTGGAAATCTTGGATCTCTTTTTTGGGTTTATGTCTAGTAGTATATACATAGAGGGCATTATATAATATCGATCTGATTCTGGTGTTGCGATTGAAGGTGAAAGTAGTAGTGGGAAAAAAAGAGAGGCACAGAGAAGGGGTGCCGGGTGGGGAGGGCGAGTCTCTCGTGATGAACACGTGGCGCCAGTTGGTGGTCGACCCGCCGCGTGTCGATTCATGGAGGGGTACAGCATCGGGATGGATAGTGACACCACACACTCTCTCTCTTTCCCTTTTCTCTCGTTTCAATGAGTGTTTGATTCAATTTACAATTTACACGTATCTTAACTAGTAATTTTTTTTTCTAATTTGGTCAAAGATTGGCCTGACTAAAAAATTCACAACAAATTACTACCTTCTTATCTTATAGCCTAACTCTAAGAATCAAATCCTAATCAATAATGTGAACAGCAAACCAACCAACAACTAATTTAACGTCCTTGGGGCAATCTTTCTCTCTTTTTTTCCCTTTTTCTTTCATAGTAGCATTACTATATTTGACTCGTACGTGCAAGCCACTAATGGCACGAAGTAGGTGGGAGGGAGAAATTTTTCAGTGTCGGGTGGGTACCACGTGTTCCATGCCCGGCACCATCTCGACAGTCCAATGAGGTTTTGGATGACCCAGATCTGTTCGGCTGTTTTAAAGTGTGAAATGACTAAAATACCTCTCGGCAGTTGAACAGATCTGGGCCGTCCAAAATTTCATTGGATGGCCGAGATTAGTGCCGGGCACGGGACACGTGGTGCCCATCCGACACTGAAAAATTTCTCGGTGGGAGGGTTTGGATTAAAAAGTCTAAGAGAAGTCATTTTAAAATTTTAATCCAAACCCAGCCATTCTTGAAGCAGTACCACATTGTTGTTCATAAAGTTTGTATGAAAATTCAAATATCTCTGTCAAAGGGCCTTGGTTACGGTGTGACCACGCGATCTAAAGTCGTGATTTGTGAGATTGGTTCGCGCGGCGTGATCGGAAAAAATGAAAAATGAAAATCCATGACACAACCATTGAAACTTGAAAACTTGAACAAGTTTTCAAGTGACGACCTTGAAAACTTGAACCTTTGGAAATTTGAACGGCTGCCTCTCTATCTTCTATCCTCTGTTCCATGCACTTCAGATAGTGTCTTAATTAATTAGTACTACTAAAAGTACTACCTCTTAATCCAGTTCACTCCTTTATAAATCAGTCATAAGGGTAAATCATAGAGAGAGAGAGAGAGAGAGAGAGAGAGAGAGAGAGAGAGAGAGATGAGTACTAGTAATGAGAAGAAAGTAAGATGGATAAAACACTACAACAGTGCCCAGAAGATACTTTTAGTGGGGGAAGGGGACTTCTCATTTTCAGCATGTTTAGCCAAAGCTTTTGGCTCTGGTCGTAATATGGTTGCCACTTCCCTTCAATCCGAACGTGAGTGATCGATCCACTTACCTTTCTTTTCTTTTTCTTTTTTTCCCGGTAGTTAGGAATAATGGGTGATCCACTTACGAGTTACTACTGTATATATCAGCATGGGCTATGTTTGAGTTTGTTAGGGTTCGCGTAAAATAGAAAAGAATACGACTAAACCAAATGGCAGTACGTACTTATTTCTTAGAGAATGTTGTATCCCTCATCTCTTTTCTTTTCATATCAAGAAATATTGAAGTCTTTGGATCCGCATGGGTGGGTGACTCTAGAATTTTTTCGTCTGATGGCCAGGACCACGATTACTATTTTTTTCCACAAGCTGAGAAAAGTTAAACCGGCCTCTAGTAGATGAAATGCTATCGTACGGGGTAAAAACTAGTAGACAAAATGATATATTTCCCCAAACACGAGTACTTATTCGAATGTTCTGATTCCATTTTGTAAGCATGCATGCATGCAGAGTATACTATATACTTATCTTATATGTAATTATTATATATTCTCAGGTTTGCTAGTAGAGAAGCACTGGAGCAGTGAAGAGCACTTGGAGAAATTGGAGAGATTGGGGTGTCTAGTGTTGCATAAAGTTGATGTCCATAAGATGAGCTGCCATCACACATTAAAACACATGAAATTCGATGTCGTAGTTTTTAACTTCCCTCATGCTGGACATTTTTACGGCTACTGTGAAAAAGATGAAGAGCTAATCGAGTAAGTACTACTATACAAGTTTCCATACAATTTACATTACAATGTTTAAGTTTCCATACAATTAATATACCGTAAATTGAAATATGAAGAGTTTATTAATGTAGCATTTCGATCTGCAAACACTATGATGCTATAATGATATTTCAATTGGCCGGGGTGATCAAGTATTGGTGCATGCAGGATGCACAAGGAGCTGTTGAGGGGTTTCTTCAAGAATGCCAGAGAGATGCTGGTGAAGGAAGGTGGTGAAGTACATGTCACCCACAGGGATGACTATCCTTACAACACATGGGAATTGGAGAAACGTGGAGCTGAATCAGGTTTCAGTCTGAAAGAGAAAGTGAGGTTTGAGAAGGGAGATTATCCAGGTTACCACAACAAGAGAGGAGGTGATATCAACTGCAACAAGACATTCCCTCTCGGGTTTGAGTGCTTTACATCCAAATTCTCACTTCACATGGAAAACACTGGTGATCAGCCGCAAAAGAATAAGGAGCATGACCGTGAAGTA
>BPLS01024200.1:0-10247 GCA_019656275.1 Rhododendron kiyosumense | reverse complement strand
GAAGATCGTAAGGTACGGTCGAGCAGTATTCGTGGTTTATAGCAAGGCGTGCTATAATAAGTTCAACTAGCGTTCGTGTCGCAGGGAGTTGTGGTAAAACCCTAATTCCGCCTTGTAGGGTTTTTATTTTTGTTGTCTAATCTGTACGCGTCATTACTGGGTCTAGGGGATTCAGTTTCCCAACAGTGGTATTAGAGCAGACTGTAATCACGCGTATGGATTAAACATGCCATGTTGTCCGTAGATTATAGAAGGTAGAACGTAGAACTATGATAACTCTGTTTTGCACCGTTCTTACTCAGCTATTATGGTCACATGATTTTTGTTGATTTTATGTGATTGGATCCCACAATAATTTTTTCGTGGTTATTGTTATTTATTGGGTACTATGATTATTTTTCGTGGTTGTAATAATTAACGTAGCATGTGAACTCCAATGGAGGCATAAGATCAATATTTGTATGTTTCTTTGATTGTAATAGCATTCGACGGTTATTCGGAGATCAAAGATGGTAGATACAAAAGATACAAGCTGTTTGGCTTGTAACAGATTTTTTTCAGATTCGTAGGGTCTGATTGCAGAGCTATTTCGACCCAGTAAACGTTAGAATCAGAAAATCTGTTCTTCACGAAAGTTGTAGATAATTGAATTTTGAATCCAACCCAATTTGAATCACTTCAATTGGAGGTCGGATGAGGAAGATATGGCCGAAATACTGAAAACTGTGCAGTTTACGTGAGAATATGTCATATTCAAATTTTCTTGCCTAAGCACGGTTGGATTTTGGTTTCCTTGATTGATTCATAGTATCTTAGTCTTTCACACAAGTATAGCTGAAGGATTTCAAATTTGAAAGGATTGCTTAAGGATTTCAAATTTGAAAGGACTCCTTATTGCTTAAGGATTTCAAATTTGGAAGGATTCCTTTTTGCTCAAGGATTGCATCCTTAACCATAATAGCTGGATTCTTTATCTTGTGTTTCCTTATTATTTGTGTTTCTATATTGTTTGCATATATGATAGTTTACCATATTGGGACAACATGGTGATAATTGGCTTTGACCTAGATCGCGGTTTTGCAAATTTGAAAATTTTGATAACCCTCACAAATTTTTTTTAAATAACTAAGTGGGAGAGGGAGTTTATTTTTTATAAATCTCACGGTCTCCATTACTAGTATGTAGATGATATAATTAATTTTGTGTGATGGTTTTAGAACCTTCTCCCCCATCGGGTAAAATTAATTACGGCCTCATCGGTAGAAACTTCCTTAAAGGATAGATTTATGATAATTGTTGTGTGAATTACTTCACCATCTGAGGTAATTCATAACGGAACAATGGGTCATGGGTTTAGGTAATGGTATACACTTAGCTGTAAATAATAGTATCCTCACCATCTGAGTCACTATTATTATTTATAGGACCGAAGCTATATTGGCTATTTAATTTTGCTTGGCACGGTATAGTGTCTAGATAGTAAAATTAAAAGGTTGTGCCTAACTACACAAATGATAAAGAGTAGAGACTTCCCATTGAGGCATGCTTTTTACGGTGTGTAGGGTTGCCAATATTTTTCTTTTAACATGTGGTAGAGGGAACCAATATTAAAATGAAATTCAAAGTTTTTATTGCCCTTCATAATTGTTGTTATGTGATTCTCAGATTCAAAAATGGGTTTTTTTTTCAATCCACTTGTCATTATTCTCAAAGAAAATAAACTTACTGGATCGAATTATATTGACTGAAAAAGGAACTTTGATATTGTGTTAACTGCTAAAGGGCACAATTTTTGTGCTGTCTGAGGTATACCCTCCTAGACCTGATGAGAATGCCACAGAATAGAAAGTAAAATTTCATAAAAGATTGGTGAGTATCACCCATGTTGAAAGGACCCCGATTAAGGATCATGTTCTGAAGATGATAGCTCTTCTCAATGAACTAGAGATCCTTGGAGCTGAAATTGATGGGAAACCCAGATCGATTTCGTTCTTAACTCACTACAGTCTGAGAGTTTTAAGTAATTTCACATGAACTATTATATGAACAAAATGTATTTATCTTTGGCGAAACTTCTTAAGGAACTCCAAGCAACTGAGGGTCTTTTGGTTGTGAAGAAACCACCATCAGTGTTAGTGGCAAAGAAGGTTTCTACTTCTAAGCTAAAAGGCAAGAAGAAGCAGAACAAGTCTCAGAAAAAAGGTTATGGAGGCAGTTTATGCGCCTCAAGGTAGAGTGAAAAAGCTTGCGGGTAAGTGTTTTCACTACAAGCATCAAGAACACTGGAAGAATGAATGTCTATTCTATCTCAATAAAGTGAATAATCAAGATACATCTTGTCGCTAGTCGTTAAATCATGTTTAGTGGTGTCATCTGACAGTACCTAGTGTGTAGATACGTGAACCACTAATCATATTTGTAATTTATTGCATGGGTTCCAGGAAACCAAAAGACTCAGTGATGGAGAGATTTATCTACACATGGGTAATGCTACGAGAGTGGCAGCAGTTGTAGTAGGAAATGTTATTTTAAATTTTAATAATAATAGGAGTTTAATTTTGAGAGATTGTCTTTATATTCTCATACTTAGAAAAGACTTTGTTTCAGTTTCTAAGTTGATTAAAGATGGATATTTGGTTTATTTTAGTAACTTTGTGGTTATTAAGTTAAATAAACGTTTTATCTATTCTGGTTCATTGGTGGATAATCTATACTTTATTAATCCTATATTTCCTACAGTGCAACTGCATAAATTGAATAACATTAATGATATGCCATGTAAGAGAAATGAGCCTTCTAAACTGAACCAAATGTATCTTTGGCACTTATGCCTTGGTCATATTAGTCTGAATAGGTTTTTTAGACTAGTCAGGATGGACCTTTAGGTTCATTGGAAGTTGAGGAACTTCTAGTCTGTGAATCCTATTTAAATGGTAAGATGACCAAAAGACTTTTTTATCAGTAAAAGGTTATAGAGCCAAAGAGCCATTGAAATTAGTTCATTCTGATTTGTGTGGACCCTTGAATGTCCAAGCAAGAGGTGATTTTGAGTATTTCATCACTTTGATTGATAATTACTCAATGTTTACATTTATTTGATGCACCGTAAGTCCGATTGCTTTGAAAAATTCAAGGAGTATAGGGCGAAAACGGTGAATCATCTAGGTAAATGTCGTAAGACACTGCGATCTGATCGTGGTGGCGAATACCTCTTGGGAGAGTTTAGGGAGTACTTGTTAGCTGAAGGGATTACATCCCAGTTTTCAGCACCAAGTATCCACGTCAAAATGGTTTAGCAGAAAGAAGGAATACGACTCTTATAGATATGGTGAGATCAATGATGAGTTATTCAGATTTACCAATTTCGTTTTGGGGACATGCACTAGAAACAGTAATGTATATTCTTAACTTGGTACCATCTAAGTCAGTACCATCTACACCCATAGAACTGTGAACTGGGTGCAAACCTAGTCTGCAACATGTTCGAGTTTGGGGTAGTCTAGCACAATTGCTAAATAGGAACGCAGATAAATTGGAATTAAGGACATAAGTTTGTCTGTTTGTGGGGTACCATAGAGGAACGAAATGTGGATTACTTTATAGTCCTAAGAATCAAAAGGTCATTGTTAGCACCAATGCTCGATACTTAGTGAAGGACTATGAAATAGACCATAAGCCCAGAAGCAAGATTGTTCTAAAGAAATTGAGAGGAGATGGACCGATAAAGACTTCTTCAACACCAATAGAACCGGAGGTTACACTGCAAGAAAGAGTTGTTGACACACTGGTACCTCATCGTAGTGGGAGGGTTGTTGTCCTACCCAATCGGTATACGTTCTTGGGAGAATCTTATGATATGATCCCTGAAGGACAACATGCTGAACCCTGCAACTATAATGAGGAATTAGAAGATAAAGATGCAGATTTTTGACAAAAGGCTGTGAAATCTGCATTCCTGAATAAAAATTTTGATGAACGCATCCATATTATGGAATCAGATGGATTCAAAGCAAAGGGTCAAGAGCGTACGTTATGCAAGTTTAAGGAGTCTATTCATGGACTCAAGCAAGCATCTAGATCTTGAAGCATCCGTTTTGATCAAGCAATCAAATTTTTTTTTGATCAATGTCCAGATGAGTCATGTGTGTACAAGAAGTGCAACGAAAAAGTGTTGGTATTCCTGGTACTATACATAGATGATATTCTGCTAATCGGAAACAATGTGGGAATGTTGTCTTCGATAAAGGTGTGACTATCTAGCCTGTTTGATATGAAGGACTTGAGAGAAGCCGGTCACATCCTTGGGATTAAGCTTACTTGAGATCGCAAGTATAGGATGTTGGGTTTATCATAAGTTACTTATATCGATGAGATCCTTGCTCGTTTTAGCATGCAGGATTCCAAGAAAGGGTTCCTCTTTTTTTAGACATGGAATCAACCTATCCAAGGATCAGTGTCGTAAGACACCTGAGGAGATAGAGAAGATGAAGGCAGCTCCTTATGCCTTGGCAGTAGGAAGTCTCATGTATGCTATGCTATGTACTAGACCTAATATTTACTTTGCTGTTAGCATGGTTAGTAGATTTCAGTGTAATCCAGTGTAAGAGCATTGGACTGCAGTGAAACATATACTCAAGTATCTGAAAGAACTAGAGATCATATGTTGGTATTCCAGTCAGATAGTCTGGTACCTCATGGGTACACTGACTTAAACTTTATGTCAAATAAGGATTCCAGAAAGTCTACTTCGGGATATGTGTTTACCTTAGGAGGTAGAGCCATAAGTTGGAGGAGTATCAAGCAATCGTGCATTGATTAATTCCACCATGGAGACCGAGTATGTGGTAGCTTTTTAAGCAGTCAAAGAGGCCGTTTTGGCTTAGAAACTTCTTGATGGATCTAGAAGTGATTCTTTTAGTGGAATTAGCTTTTACATTTATTGTGACAATAGTGGGGGAATTGCTAATTCTAAGGAGCCATTGACTCATAAGAAGGAAAACACATCGAGCGTAAGTATCACCTGTTTCAAGAGATCGTTTAGTGAGGTGATGTAACTATGTCCAAGATCGCATCGGTAAACAACCTAGTAGATCCTTTTACGAATAGCTTATGAGTTAAGACTTCTGATAGTCACGTAAAGGGAATGGAAGTGAGATGCGTGGCAACATGGTTTTGAGTCTTAGTGGGAGTTTGTTAGAAAATTATACTAAAAGTTATGCTTTTGTGTAATGAATTAATATTTGATTGCTATTTATTAATCAGTTTTATCCATTTTTGATGAGAATCTTTTATGGGTAATGTTTGCATAATATTATTGTATATTGTGCATGTGTCTTTTATTTTACAAAGTAGATGTTCTGGTGTGTAGAGTTCGGCTTACATACAGAAGATCAGATCATCAGTTCTTGTGAAATATAAGATATGGTTCGCAGTCTTAGATGGAATTGGACACACCATCGTTAGGACTGTAGTACAATGTTTAGTAGGTCTGTCTTGACTACAGAGAACGGTCTAGTTCTAACTCATTGCGCTAGTACACTTTGTGTGTATTGAATTGGGACCGCATTGAGGTAATTGTCTTTATACTAACTTTATAAGACAATTGGAACCTCATGGTTATTATGAATGTTTATGCTCTTAATCCAAAAATAATTATTAGAGGTGTATATTTAATATTGTTGACTTTGATTCATTAAAGAGTAAAATCTTTATACGATTAATAGTCTCGGTGAGTTGGGTCACAACATTATGTATATGACAACTATTAATTATTGATGGAATCCATGTCTTAGTAGGGATTGATGATACCCCTTGAGTAAACTTATAAGTTTCGATTATGTTAAACCCTGCAGGTGGATATTTGTATCTGACATATCGAATAAGTTAAGCGGATAGTCTCAAGTTAAGATGTTGATTAAATGGGAGATTGTTAGTAATTTATTTTAATCAACGGGTATCTGTAATCTTAATGTGGGGAGATTAATAAGTATTTAATAACATGGAGCTCGTAATATAATTGAGATAAGGACGGGAGTGCAATTATAATTCTGTGTGGGGTGAATTATAATTAGTGAAATAAGAAATAGAATCCTGGTGGGATTAGGTTTTCTTATTTACACTGGGAGCCTAGACTTATTACTCCTTAGGTCCCTATCGTAACCCTATATATACACGTTATGCTCTCTAGGTCATAGATTGATGTTTTTCTATTATTCAGAAAATAGAGGCATGCTTAGAGAGAGCAAACAGATCACGAAAGAGTCCACACTCGGTTCGTGTTCTAGATGTGTGGGGAATACGGTAGAAGATCGTAAGGTACGGTCGAGCAGTATTCGTGGTTTATAGCAAGGCGTGCTATAACAAGTTCAACTAGCGTTCATGTCGCAGGGAGTTGTGGTAAAACCCTAATTCCGCCTTGTAGGGTTTTTATTTTTGTTGTCTAATCTGTACGCGTCATTACTGGGTTTTGGAGATTCGGTTTCCCAACAAGAATAAGGAGCAAGCTTTTCTGCAGTTCCCCGATCGGGACTGGACTCTCAAGTTGTGATAATTTTTGGATAATTTCCGGACCCAAAATTTTTTGATTGAGATCGCTCACATTTTAAACCTCATTGAGACCATGAACCATGTCAAAAATCATGTTGATCGAGATTTGGTTATTATGATTTCTTAATCGATCCCATTTGTCTAATATAAAATAAAAAAATTGACACATTGGATCTGAACCCTTTTATCTCAGGAAAGTACATTCTGAAATCATATCTACCCAACTCTTATCAACATGATTGTTGGTATGATCAATTCTGTCAACAATTTCTAAATAATGAACAATTTCAATCATTTTGAGGATCCAAAAGGAGCCCACAAATTGGGAATGCCCCAACCGACTGTAGATTAGCCAGTTCCAAAGGGTAAATGTTTCCTTCTCTTTACCATGGAAAATAGAGAAAAAGGTTCTCTCTTCTACACATCCCGTGTGAGTTTTTTTTTTGGTAAGTCATCCAGTGTGAGTTATTTAGGTAAAAAGTAGATGAAGACTTTTTTTACCTCACTTGAATTACACTTTGTCATGCATTTTTGTTGAACATGTGGTTTGACTCTATTAGCACCCAGTTTGTTTCGAAAATTTTAAGTTGGCCCTGCAGGTATTTGTATTTATCGTGGGGCACAGCATGCGAAATTGCTAAAATACTCATCTGAATATACAAATAAGGAGTATAAAAATACACATGATATTTGTAAAAAGGCATTTAATTAGTTACTTTCAAAGAAGAGAAGATAAATGATTGACGTACTTCACTGTTTTGCAAATCTCGTGTTTTTTTTCACCTTGACGGTAAGGGGTTTTCTGGACCGGCTTAGGCGTATTCACAAAGGTGTTGGGAAACCGAATCTCCAAAATTCAGTAATGATGCATATAGATTAGACAACAAAAATTGTACAACCCTATAAAGCGGAATTAGAGTTCTACCTCAACTCTCGCGTCACGAACGTTGGTTGAACTTGTTACAGCACACCTTGCTGTATGCCACGAATACTGCTCGATTGTACCTTACGATCTTCTATCGTATTCCCTGCACGTTTAGAACACGAACCGAGTATGAACTCTTTCATGATCTTATTTGCTCTCTCTAAGCCTGCCTCTATTTTTGTGAATAATAGAAAAACCCTCAACTAACCTAGAGAGTATAACGTGTATATATAGGGCTAGCTACGATAGGAACCTAAGGAGTAATAAGTCTGGGGTCCCAATGTAAATAAGAAAATCTAATCCCACCAAGATTCTATTTCTTATTTCACTAATTATAATTCTGTAGTTATAATTCATCCCACTACAGAATTATAATTGCACTCCCGTCCTTATCTCAATTACATTACGAGCTCCATAATATTAAATACTTATTAATCTCCCCACGTTAAGATTACAGATACCTGTTGATTAAAATAAATTACTAACAAAAGGTTGGCCATCCACGTCAGGACTAGAGAAATAATTGGAAACTACTTTCTCACGGCCTGATCTTAATAATTGAACACTGGTCAATCGCATGGGGAGCAAATCCACCGACCAACTTAAATCAGGCGTATTTTGATAAAATAAGCCGAAGTGGCTTATTGTTATAATCCTTGGGGCTCTTTTTTGCCTACCTCACTCCTTTCGTGAGACGGTAAAAGTTAAAAATAGAGTGCAGAGATGTTTTGAAGTTCATGTCTTCTAATATAATACTGGAACTATTGACGCAAAAAGCTGAAAATCAGCTTCTAGAGTATTTAGAATTCAAAATATGATCCGAAAAACACCTTGAAACTAGATTCTCTCTAAAATTGGATTTTATTTTCTAGCTATTTCAGCTTCTAGGAATCCGTAGATTCTTAGAAGACTTAAATTTGATAAGAATTTTTCGACATATAATCACAACAGTTTTTTAAAAGTCAAAATATTAATCATAAACTGCTCTTAGAATTTTCTGTGAACACCCACTATCCTCTTATTCAAGAATCAAATGTGTAACATGGTAGTGGTCATTGTATCTTCATTTTAGTGAAATCAAGTGATGTCCACATTCATGGTTTGTTCACATATATTCTACAAAGTAGACTGCAAACATTCCTTGATGAAGAAAGTTCAAACACTTTGTAACAATAATTACTCAATTAGCATCAGTGGTGAGACAACACTACTACAATAATAGATATGCGTCACACTAAGGAGATTCACAAATATCACGGTTTCAGTGAAAGCGTGATAAAAAGTGGTGATTAAAATTTTTTATCTCAGTTTAAGTCCAAAACTGAGATAAAAAGTGGGTTTCAGTCCAAAATAAAAGACCTCGCTCTTGCGGTGAGATAAAAGAAAAACAACCTCACTCTTGCGGAGTGATAAAAGATTTTAGGGCGGAAAAAAATGAGATAAAAAATCTCGCTCTTGTGGCGAGATAAAAGAGAAAAGACCTCACCCTTGTGGCGTGATAAAAAAGAGAAAAGATCTCACCCTTGTGATGTGATAAAAGTTTTTAGGGAGGAAAAGAATGAGATAAAAGATCTCGCTCTTGTGGCGAGATAAAAGAGAAATGACCTCACCCTTGTAGTGTAATAAAAAACTTTGGGAATTGAGAAAGGTGAAGTGCTTATTGTCAACATTTGTTTCAGCTGATGTACCTACTCGACGACACACTTATGGAGCACAGTCTGTGCGATGCTGTGTTCTTAGCTTATTCAGGAGGATTAATTCGAATATGTTCATCCATTAGATAGTCAATGCAACTTATAATTCCCCATTTTTCATCTCCCGGTTCCGCGAGGCTTTATTCCACTACTTTGCATTGTTTGCCATGTTTGAGGCCAATGTGCGGCACGAAAATGAGAGGATGTTGTTTGAGAGGAAAATTTTGGGGAATGAGATTCTGGGAATCATCACGTGTGAAGGATTGGAGAGAGTTCGACGGCCAGAGACATAGAAACAGTGGCAAATTTGGGCTCAGTGAGCCAGGTTCAGGCAACTTCCCCTAAGCCAAGGAATCATGAAGACAGTGAAAGCTAAGGTGAAAAACTGTTACCATAAGGATTTTTTTGTTGATGAGGCTAGTAATTGGTTGTTAGAGGGATGGAGAAGCCACCATTGAAATTGAAATTCAATATAAACACAAAATCCATATGAAATGGTCAGTTTATAAAAAAAAAAAATTAAGTTTGTCCATAATGTTACAATCTGCATGTTTTGATAATTTTTTTAAAAATACAAAGCGCACACTATAACAAAAAAGACTATTGTCAACTAAATTTACTAGCTAAAACTAAATTTTTCGCCCCAAGAAAATCTTTTGGTGACAACAACTAATTTTGATTGGAAAAAAATCTGCTGTCATATTTTAAAATTTTTTTAATCAATGTTTATATATGTATTTTTTATATATTTTTATATCATGTTAATTGCATTCCAAAAAATTCAGCAAATTTTAAGAGAAATTTTTTTTTTCTCACTTTACGAAGTAAGTATAAATATTTTTGTTTTCCTAATCTAACAGAAGTTCTTGGTTAGCTTGGTGGTAAGGGCTTGGGAAATCAACCAAGAGTGCTTGGGTTCGAAACTTAGCAATGACAAGAAAAGATGATCTAGTAGATACAAGTTTTCCATCTCAGTTTATGGTAGTGTGATCATTTTGAACTTTCTATCACGGTTATAGACCGTGATCTAAAGTGACATACAATCACACCCATAAAAGAGAAATGATCACGCCCAAGAGAAA
>BPLS01024189.1:21031-31233 GCA_019656275.1 Rhododendron kiyosumense | reverse complement strand
CACCTGTCGCCCCTATCCAACACTTCCTTTTTCATTCCCAGGGAACAAGGGCGGCTCGGTGATTGAGAATATCTCTAATCAGGCCAGTCCGGCTGCAACTAAATCCGAACAGCAATTGGGTTCGGCCAGTCATTGCCGAACCTCCTCCGTAGCACATCCGAACCGACTTGATGGACCGTTCCTTGCCAGGGTCGGCAATAATCTGCCGAGCATCATGCACTGCCTCATCCGTCTAATGAACTAGGTCCGGCATATGGGCATCTAATGGCTAATGCCGAGCCCCATTCACCGATCTGTTCCCCTACAGTTTTCAACATTCTGAACGTTAGGCTCAATCGCTCTCCAATTGGTTTGGTTTATGTCGATATTACCAATTTGGGGGTTTTAAAGACTTGAACTAGTAGTTATACACCTTTCAACCCCAAATCAAAACTCCAATTCGCAAGGAAAGTGATTAGTGAAGATGAAACATTGAGAACAAAGATGGATGAACGACGACTTAATTTGAACATAAACTTCATGCATGAGAACTGCTAACCCTTCTTCAACCTCTTCAATTAAAAAATTACTAGAAGAACGGAGAAATTTCGCCACATCCAGTCATAGATCTAGTGTTTGAGGCAATCAAGATGAATGTATATGGGCAAAAATAGACAATAGCCGGGTAAAAAAAGGGGATTGAAAATTCCATATGACTAGGTCTCTCTGCCTTTTAAATTAGTTAGATATAGGGCTAGAATAAAAAGTGGCATATCAGAACTTAGTCAGTTTTGTTCGATGTAATTTTGTTCCTTCTACCCAAAACTGAAACCGAACAAAAAAATCAAGTTTTTTAAAGATTCAAAACCGAATGGAATCGTTAAAAAAAAATGACCAAACATGTTAAAAAATGGACTGGTTGTTCGGTTTGTCTGCATTGTTCAACATTGCTCCTCCTACCATTGTAGTTGTTTATGAGAACCTAAAATGAAAATTTAGGATCTCGGGTGGTTCGTGAATTTAGAAAATCATGACGACGATGCTAAGTTAATGGAAAGGGGAAATTTTGAGTTGAGGTGTACATGTGGATGTGAGTGGGCTACCTGAGAGGTGTATATGGAGAAACTCTAATATGAAATTATTTACGATATATATTTTATGTAAAAGTAAAAAAAAAAAATCTTTTGAAATGTAATATACGATGCTACTTATTTGTTTATAGGAGAAGAAAATTTGTTTCGTAAGTATCTTTGATGACTTTTCATATTGTAAAAGTCACACATGTAAGAATCATCTTGTATGCTATGAACCATGTATTTTTTCTTGGAAACTCAACAATTTATCCATTATCTGTCCATCCTTCCATGCAGTCCTTTCGCTGGTTTGTCAACGTGAGGTGTGAACCGTAAAATTTTAATATGTGGAGTGAAATTGGCCCCATTCTGATACCATGTGAAAACTTTATGTCTATCTCCAAACTCATTACAAATGAGTGGACAGGTCCCTACATTATACTCGATCAATTTTCTCTCCATAGGATTTGAGCTGCAATCTCGTGGCGTTATGTTGGTACACAACCACTGGGCTGGCCAATTGATACCATCCAAAAGCATATATCTTTAGTTAAAAACTTAAGAACTCAGACATTTGCAAAAAGATAGAAGTGTACATATGGAGCAGTAGAGCACTTGGGGATTCAAAAATTGAAGCAAAAAACCGGCAGCCAAAGAGAGATGAGGTCAAAAGGAATTGAAATCTTGAAGCTTAAGTTATGGGCACAATCCAATCCAAAGGTGAAAACAAAAGATCAAGCCAACCCACCATTCACGGGGAAGAACATCCAATAGAAATAGTTGTCACTTTAATTTGGAATGGCATTACCATCAATCCTTGACTTTTGCATGGCCCTACCTTTGCAAATTTTCCACCTTTGCCTTTCCTAGTGGTTCACCAACTGAGTAGTAATTATCGGTCTTGGCCATTGAGTTGATGGGTCCCCAATTTCACCGGGAAAAAAAGTTGATTGGTCCCACGTAACTTAAATAGCGCCCAATCCTCGCCCTTAATTGATACAGTATTAACAACTTTACACCTCCATTGGGACAATTTTTTCCTTCTTTCTTAGGATAAGGGAACGAGGGGGACTAGGCGTGGCAACATGCTCCCAGGTGCAACCAGCCTTCAATCTCGCAGCAAGTTCCCGAGAGCAGACGAAAGTCCAAATGTGAGCACTGCCCCACCAGAGCAAGAGCGATCCGCAGGGGGAAAGTCGATCGAAAAGGTTCAAAGACCACAAGTTGTGAGGCCATTGCCCTATCAATAGCATGCTTTGAACCCACGACCTCTGATCCCGCTAAAGACCAGTGAACCGCTAGGCCACACCGCCCCGGGGTAGCTCGATGAGGACTTGCGCGCAATTGGACAAGTTGCCACATACATGCATATACCGTAACACATATGATATATCACCTTTTCTTGTTAATTACTGCATGGAAAATGCTAAAGAAAATGAATAAAAGAAAAAAGTTCTTCTAATTTTTTGTTTTTGGAATGAAGGTGAATTGCGAGCGTAAGCTGACCCGGATTGAAACATAAAAAAAGAGAAATTGAGCATAGTGATCTATGTTCAAAACAGAGAAAGGGATAAAGGAAAAGAAAACGCCAGGTGAATCTGCGCACTTTAGTTCGGTATTCTATCTCACTGTCCTCTGTACAATCATGACTCCAGAAGGTGATTCATAATAACTATTGTAGCACTTTCTTTTCCCGTCATAACAATGTTTGTCTCTATTAATTATTATATCTCCACTTTTTGTTTGCAAGCATGCCTTGGACTATGATGAGACACACTAAAAACGTAGACGTATGTGTACATACAATTTTTTTTTAACGGAGGAACAGCCTATAGCCAAGTCATTAAATGGATTTGATTGCGCAATCTAAACCTCCGGGGAGCTAGCGCGGTCACACTAATCATGGCCCCCCATTTCCTGCAAAGTGCTCACCATGTGGAAAATCAAACGCCAGACTTTGAGGAGTACTCTCAAAGTCTGGGCATTTGCCTGAACCATTGGGGCAATTCCTGGGTGTGTCCTATGTGTACATATTGACATTGCAAAGAAATTAAAAGGGGTAACCCCCAACTTCGAGTGCTATTTTAGTCGCCCACTTTTCAAGTGGGTGGGTGATCGAAGACTATCCACATTGTATTAGGTTCACATGGAGTCTTACTCCAATGATCATATCAGTTTCTTTTATGGGGCCTGGTTAACATTGGCTTGTTTTTTTTAGCCGTTTTTGCCAAAAATTATTTTGGATGGATATCAATAAGTGCTTCATCAAATCATTCAAAATTTAAGCTAAAAATCAAGATTAAAATTCTGAACCAAGATAAGTGTTATCCAATTGATCAAACACTTACCGATGTGGGATTGACAATTCCTCCTACAAATGAACCATCAATAACCGGAGAGAAGAGGTGCTTTTATGATGATGCATTGGCAGCACAAGCATCAATATATACTCCGTAAATATACAACTTATTGAAGTGTTGATCACCAAGAGCAATATCATATTCTCATACTTTTGCTTTCCAAATTAAGCATGAAATTAAAACCACTGTAAGATAAAACACAAACACCCATAAATATTACTCTACTTAACTACCAACATTTTTCCTTAGTAAAACATAAGGCAAAGTTTAATAGTCCCTTGAGCACTCTATAGAGGATCCATTGACCTCAGGGCACATACTCTTCTTCATTCCCCTGGAACTGCTCTTGGTTCTGGTACCCTCCCATGTATGAGTTCCCATTGTTCCCATAATACCTCTGGCCCTTGTCATTGTAATTTGCCTCTCTTGAGTTCTCATACCCATAACTGCCATAATTATTCTCTCTGGGAACATGATAATAATACTTCCCATTCTCTACAAACCTTGTGTCACTCATTCCTTGTCTCTCGGTATTGTAGTAGCTGTTGGCTCCATTGTTGTTGTAGTTGTTGGCCGCGGCGTTAGCGGTGGGGGTGGTGGTGGTGTAGCTGCGGTCGACGAGCCTTGTGTCACTCAACTCTTTGCTTTCAGTGTTGTAATAATTGTTGTTGGCTCCATTGTTGTAGTAGTTGTTGGCCGGGGTGGTGGTGTAGCCACGGTCGACGAGCCTTGTGTCACTCAACCCTTGTGTTTGAGTGTTGTAGTAGTTGTTGTTATTGGTGGTGGTGGTGTAGCCTTGTGGCTTAGTCACATAAGCCTCTTTGTAGGGGTCGTTTTCGGTGGCGGCGGTGGAGTCCATGAACCTGTTTGATAAATTTGCACAAAACATAAAATTTGTAAATTTACATACACAAGATCATGTGAATGTAGGGCTAGATTACAAATCATCCGAAAACATAGATACGCGTGACACCAAATATTGTAATTGTGGGACTGTTGTCCATTTCAACACTTTAATGTTTCAGATTTCATCTCGATCGGTTCCGTAGATTTGAGCCGTCAATTGTTAAGATGAACGATTCAAAGTGTACAGTACTACACCCCTATAGTGCAGCACCACAGGGGCCCAGTGTCCTGATTGCGTCCCTACAGAATTGTAGTTACTTTTTGATGTTCCGATAGTGTCAGTTTACTATTCTTGCCCTAAAAAATAGTACTATATGGATTGCATGTGGTTAGAAAATAACGACAGATTTCGGACGGAAGTTGGCGTGACATTACTACATTAATTTGAGTTCAATTCAAAAGGTAATTTGCTCCAATTGACCATTTAGAGAGCTAACTGAACTTTTCACAACATTAATAGTTGATCAGGACACCAATTGTAAAAAAAAACCTAAAAATATGCCCTTAAAAAAAATATCTGCTCCAGGAAATTAATTAAGGTACATTATCGTTGTCCTAAAGTTGTATCCTCCCACATGATGGTTCTAACTTCTTATTATCGACAATGATTGTCACAGATCTAACTCAATATTCATAGTCACTACCTTTTTACACTACATCTTATGTGAAGCTCATTTCAGATCCTAAAAAAATACTGATAAATTTTAAAATATTATTTTATGGGGTCCTATAAAAAACTAGCTCCAATGGATATCGGTAAGTACTACTTTTGGATTCGTAGGGGTGAAATTGCTCAATTGCTCAGTTTCACCACTACAAATCTAGAAATAATACTTACCGATATTTGTTGGAACTAATTTTTTACAAGGTCCCATAAAACAATATTTTAGAATTTATGGATATTTTTTTGGATTTTTGTGAGACTCAGAATGGACCCCACATAAAATGTAATGTAACTATGCAGTGGATGTACCATATCGGCCCATATAATACTCTTTCAGTCGTACAATTTTTCCAATAAAGAACACACAAAGCACTTTCTTGGATGCTTTTTAGGAAAAATCGCACCAACATAAAAAAATAATTGGGATGTTTAATCAACGCGATAAAATTCAGAAAATTTTCGGGAAGTATTTTTTTTTAATTCTAAAAATTGAGTACTGAAATCATAGGAGTGAGGAAGTATCTGCTATCACTAGGCCACTGAAAATTGTACTTAACACTGAAAATGAATTATTGGAAAAATAAAACACTACTGGAGAGCTTGTAACTTAAGAAAAAGAAAATACTCCAAACCTGGTGTCACTCATGCCTTCTGGGTCAGTCACATAATTAGCTTCCTTGTCGTAATAAGAGTAGGGGTAGTTGTTAGTGTTGGTGGTGGTGGTGGCGGTGTAGGGTGCATCATTGGTGGTTTTGGTGGCGGTGTAGGCAGCATCGGCAGGAGTTTTTGCGTTAGCAGTGGTGGCAGCGGGTGGAAGCTGACCTGACTCATGCCCATAAAGGCCATATCCAGTTTGGGTGTCTGGGAGGAAGCTTGGCTCTTGTTCCTTGTTAGGGACTACTACTGTTTCTTTGGCATTGGTGTTGGTGGTGGTGGTGGTAGTAGTGGGGGTATTTGTGAATTTACTGAAAGATTGGGGCAGATCTCTAGCATGGGTTGGGTGAGAGGATAAGAGAGAGAGGAAAAGGAGGAGTGAGAGATGTTTGGCAGTGAGAGCCATGAAGACAGAGAGAGGGTGCTGGTTTGGTCTTGAGTGTAATGGAGAAATGTTGGTATGGTCCAATTCTTATATAGAGAGAAGTTCTTCTCCCTCTCTCTGTCTCCCTCTCAATATTTTTCATGGTGTCAAAATTTAGTTTATGTTGAAAAATTGTTCCACTTTTCAAACTAAAAATAAAGTATTTTTGTGCGTACTTTTTTTTTATAAAGAATTTCGTATCAAATAAAAGAGCTAATTGCGGTTCTTAAATTAATGCAAAATTATTTTAAAATTAATTGTGAGGCTCTATTTTATACCCATCCGTCCCTAAATAAGTGTCCAGCATACAAACCTAAACTTGTAAAAAGATGCATTTGTTTCGTTTAAAAAATTAAAATTTTTTTTCACAAATGGATAGATAGCAATGAATTCTATTTGATTGTGAAAAAAGTAATTTTTTTAACGAAAAATATGCATCCTTTGTAAAGCTTAAATTTGCGTGCCGGACACTTATTTAGGGACGGACAGAGTATTAGAAAATAATACGAGTTTTTTTTTTGTAATAAATTAAAATTTGGGGAGAGGCTGTAATTTAACTTGTACTTTGGTGGGTTCTCCATGGGTATCCGGTAACCATATATGCGAGGGTATAATCAGTAATTCGACAACAAAAGAAATAATAAAAAAGAAAAACCAATATAGAATCTTGGTTCCAATGCCTCAGGATAGAATTCATTTATGTTTCAAAATTGAATGGTGACAGAATAATATATCTTCATCGGACAAGTCCGCTATGATTTAAGTCGAATAGGTCGGGTAGATTCTCCAATTGATTGAGGATTGTTACGTTGATTCAATCTAGTTCATTCTTCCTGGGAAGAAAAACGTTCTTTTGGAGGGAAGCAATATCTTAGGTGGAGGTTGGAGAGCAAAAAGCTAAAGGTGATGATTGTGGCCCCTTGGGTAGAGGGACTTTAACCAAAGAGCCCTTTGAATGTTTCTGTTTTTTTTTTTTTTTTAACAAACTACTTTTACTTTTCAATTGATTTTATAAACAACACCGTATGTGCTCTTCGGTATATCTATATTAGTATTAAACAGAGCATTTTTTTTAAAATATCTAGACATATAAATAAGAGCAACCTTTACAATAGTTAGATCACTTTCTGTTTACTTTGTAGCCATCGAATCATTTCTTTTTAAATGATACAAAAAAATATTCTTCAATAAATTCATACCCCTCTACTCTCATTTTTTAGGTAATGTATCTCTATGCGCGATGTGATTCATTCTATTTAAATCAAAAGACACAACACTAGTGATACACATTTATTTTGTTTCGTGAGTTTCAATGGTATCTCATCCTGTATAATAAATATATAGTATGTCCCCTATTTGATCAAAAAAATAATAATGGTGTGTAAATTATTGTGGATATTAAAGTCATTCTTGAGTTTGATAAGCAAAAGATGCTGGTAAATTAACTTGGGCGGGTAATTATGCGGGGATTGTGGGGGGAGTGGGTCACAAAAATAATGGCATTTATAAGTGCATACACCAATACACCATCATGTGCGATCATGTGTTCCCCTCATAAATTTGTCCAATTATCCATCTAAAGCCCGCACCTAACCTTTTCTGTGTCAAGGAATATTGCTGGCTCCCACTCTCCACACCCCTACCCCTCTCCATCACACTTTGCACGCACCCCGGGAGATGCTTGGAGCATCTCTTTGTAGAGTGGGTGCAGAGAGGCCGATCCGGTTGTTTATTTTGGCGCGAACGGTTCAGACAAAATTCTGAGTGCATATAAAATCACAGACAAATCTGAACTGTCCATTGCTCGATTAAGATTTTAGCCATCAATTGTCGAGATGAGTGGCCGAATCAGCCGCTCTGCACCACCCTACAGGGATCTCTCAGTCCACTTTGCACGCCACAATAGCTTGAAGAAGAGTTGATTAATGGAGTATTTGACAATTTCAACAATTGTTTAATTAAAATATTTTAAATTAAATTCACAAGTTAATAAGACAGTAGTATTACATATAAGACAATCGACCAATTGAGATAAAATGCTATATGCGACCACGGTGCAATCCCTTACACACGCCTGCTAATCACTTTTCCCCGATCGTTGCCTCTTTTTGCAGTGTGTATGGGAATCCACACCTATTATAAATGTGTCATGTGTGTGCAATTATTTGTGATTTTAACATTTTTATCACAGAATTCGTCACAAGATAATTAAAATTGACACTGATACCACTCGTAATTAAGTATCTGTTTTTCACTATCGAACTAGTGACATAAAGAAAGTTGGCCAACCAACATTGGTTGTACATGTAGCCTTTTCCTCCAGTTTCTGTCCTGCTAATGTTAAAAGCTGCTTTCACAATGATTTCGACCCCCTTGTTGGGGTAGATTTACTTGTTGTTCCCACCATTTTTAGTTGAGCCTAAATTTTGAATAAATTTTATTTCGAATATGACAGACCTCCTTTTGTTTGCTTGGTAATTTATCCTCTAGAAACGGTTTCTACCGTCACGATGGTACAAAGGCAACATTTGGCTTGGCGGTCCAGATTTGGAACTCAAAGATCTACTCTTCTAAGTCCAAATCTTACCTACTATTAATATTTACGAAGCTAATTCATATGAGTTTGGCTCTGATTTTAATTGGGTCCTTCGATCGTTAATAGATGGTGAGATTGGTTCTCGAGAGATTAGTCGAAATGAACGCAAATTGACCCGAAGAACTGAGTTATAATTTAAAATGTAGCAAAGGTGAAACTTATAGAACTAGTACCTACTCCACTAGAACAACGTAGATGACCCCTTTAGTCAATGCTAGCTAGTATTTGACTAATCACATCTTTCCTTCACTTTTGGCTTATAATTTCCTTTTTCTCCTCCTTGGAATTAGTAGTAATTTGATGCGCGATTATCGGAAATTTCTGTTAGTTTTCACCCTATTCAATGTGTTGTGTCCATTTGTTTCATTTGGTATTCCATTTCCAGTTCCTACTCTCAAAAGACAAAGTTCAACTGCAAAAAATAAAAATAAAGAAAAAGAATGGAGAGAAAAGAAAAGGATCATGAGGATCCTAAGTCTTTTGTTGCTTTGACTTTAGAATGGGACCATCTTTTGAAATATAGCATTAGCCAGGACCATATGTTTGGATCCTTCCATCTTTCCAATTAGGGTATTGATTTTGGCACTGCATTTTTTGATAATCACACTCCACTATTTGTCTTTTAGCGCTTAAAATACACATGATAAGCACACTAAAAGCCAAATATTGGGGTGTGATTATCAAAAAGTGAAGTGTCAAAATCATTGTCCTAAGAGAGATACTCCAGTAGCCACAGAAATGTTTGCAACCCCATGACTCCTGCTCCTACCATGACGTTGTAGAAAACCCACAGGGCTTGGCCAAGTGGGCATGAAAAAGCTAATAAGTGCTCATCTCCTATGATGTCACATATTCGAATCCCCTGAAGGCCAAATATTCCAAATCTTAGGGCCACTGGACCATTTTCCTGGTCGTTAAGTGTAGGGCTCCAGAATTAGCCGAGGTACACCAAGTTGGCCCAGACATTCGGCTATTAAAAAAAAATCCATGATGCCGGAGAAGTAACAAAAATATTTCAAATGATCATTTCTTTTCAGCTGCCAAAATTGGTAATTGTTAAGGAGGATGCCAAATTTTGAGACATATAATTTTATTCACCTGGACATCATTTGAAAACTAACTTTTTCAACTCTTTGGTTGAAATATGACATCTCCGGATTTGAAATAATGGTTGAAATTAAAATGCTTGAGATGTCGAATATGAAGTTGCCGAAATGGAGTCTGACTCTTCACCAATCCCGGACTCGTCTTTGATGTGCGCTTACATAGTGTAGCATGTACTTAAAAATTAAGGTACTCTATGTTACTGTTTTTTATGACCGCTTGTTTGATTGATTGGATTAGGTATGAACTTAGGTTACAAGTAAGAGTAACGAATTTTCAATGTTTAAATGCAATAATATAATAGGAGTAGGTATCAAAATTATGGACAACTAATCCAAAAGAACAATAAGCATTACCTTGGGGGATGTGTTATATATTAATAATCCTCTCACCGTTAATCTGGTAAGATTACTCGTCCATTATTAATAAACTTATATGACCC
>BPLS01024189.1:0-21021 GCA_019656275.1 Rhododendron kiyosumense | reverse complement strand
TATTGTTAAAGTACTAATCGAGATCTTTAATACAGTGTAAAAAAATTAAAAAAATTATATACGGAAGTGGTTGATTTCTTTATTTGAAAAATGACAAAAGAGAAAGTATGAGACTCTCAATATGGAACGAAGAGAGTAATATAACTGAGTTAAAAAAAAAATGTACCCTAGGTTTTACATTTAGGCTCCGTTTGTTTGGACATAAAATATTTTACCTATTTTTCAGTATGTGGTTGTGTAAAAAATTAGGAAAATATTTTACATGTAAAACATTTTTCATCAATTGGAATGAAACCCTTAAATCTTCCGTAAGTTATTTTCCGAAACGAACCTGTTGTCTTTTATTGCAATTCTCACTGCTCAGTTTTATAGATCGTCAGTCCTGACTCAGATTCAATTCCAATATTCTCAGATCTCTCCACCATTTAAGCCCCCCCCCCCCCCTCTTTCTCTACACTATTTTGTTAATTTCTGAAAATATTTTTAAGTGCAACCAAATATCGAAAAATAAAAGTTTAAAGTTTATTTCTAAAAAAATATTTTACATGAAAAATATTTTACATTGTAAAATATATTACATCGAAACAAACAGAGCCTTAGGATAGTACTGTTGGGAAACTGAATCCCCAAGACCCAATAATGACGCGTACAGATTAGACAACAAAAATAAAAACCCTACAAGGCGGAATTAGGGTTTTACCACAACTCCCTGCGACACGAACGCTGGTTGAACTTGTTATAGCACGCCTTGCTATAAACCACGAATACTGCTCGATCGTACCGTACAATCTTCTATCGTATTCCCTGTACATCTAGAATGCGAACTGAGTGTGGACTCTTTCGCGATCTGTTTGCCCTCTCTAAGTCTGCCTCTATTTCGTGAATAATAGAAAAACATCCATCTGACCTAGAGAGCATAACGTGTATATATAAGGTTACGATAGGGACCTAAGGAGTAATAAGTCTGGGCTCCCAGTGTAAATAAGAAAACATAATCCGACCAGGATTCTATTTCTTATTTCACTAATTATAATTCACCCCACTACAGAATTATAATTGCACTCCCGTCTTTATCTCAATTATATTACGAGCTCCATGTTATTAAATACTTATTAATCTCCCCACGTTAAGATTACATATACCCGTTGATTAAAACAAATTACTAACAAGTACTAAACTCCCTTAGTCAAATCTTGTTTCAGTAAATGCTTACTGTTGTAGATTTTCTACACAACCAAACACCATTAGTTTTGCTATGGTACTATTACATTTCACATTTCACATAAAAATAACCCCTATGGTACTATTACTCTCTTGCAATTGGTGAAAGCATGCCGGTGACAGAAAAAATGATTTACCGTCCGCGAAAAAGAAAAGAATATCTCAAGTCACTTTTGCTCATCATCAAAAGTAGAAAGAGAAAAGAAATCAAGACAATAACCAAAATCTCTAGGGCCACTGCACAACTACTTTTGCTCCACACCATAATCTTCCAAATTTACAGTTGAAATTAGGCAGCGTTTGGTCACTGAAGTCGTACCAAAATACAACGTCATAATTCACTAAAATATGGCACGCATTACAAATAAATTTTTTTTGTTTCGACGTCAAGGTGTCCAGGCCAGCCACACCTCAACTAATCTTCTTTCCGGTCCCATTAAAGATAGGTCACACCTAACCCAAAAATTAACATCTTAAAACATTTTCGCTCCATACTCAATTTTAAACTCAAACTCAGATTTGAGTAAAAAGCCCTCAAATCACAATTCCATTCCTTACCCAAACGGCCAAACCCATACCAAATTTAGGTTTTACTCAAAAAATTTACCAAAATTTGTTTGAACCAAATCCTTTTCCAAATTTCCACGCCTACTTTGTGGTGGTGTTTGTCGCCGGAAGTGGGTCGTCCCATCATCGTCAACTCATGCGAGGGTAGCAAAGATGGAGAGATAATGTCTTAACTTACTACAACTCGTGGTCATCAGTTCAACATCATCGTCAACCAAATGCCGGACTTTAAACTTGTTCATCGTTGTCAACTCGTCATCATCGCCAACCAACCAATATCCAAACCTGACTTGTTGTAGCTCTGGCAGCGGCGAGTGGCAGAGGGCGGCGGTGTACCATGATTAGGCTTTCAAATCTGAGTCAATGGTTGGAAATACTTGTACCAAACCAAGCTTTTACTTAAAAATTTAAGTAAGGAGACTCTTACAAGTGTACCTCAAAAACCAAGCTATATTGCATTTATAAGCATTTGGAAAGGATAATATAAGGCTTTCACATATTATCCTTTGTTTTTATTTGCATTTTCAATTCTTGAGTGGCACTTCGAATTTCTGAGAATGTTTTCTCCAGATTAATTCCTTTCCACCATCTGTATTGAAAGGTCCTTTGAAGAACAGGAACCCCCAAATTGTTACTTCCAAAAGAAATATCCCATTTCCATATCCATGGGATGCCAAAAGTAATCATGGTAAAAAGGAATGATTTTCCTTCAGAAGTATTTGTTCCCCTTAATTGAGAATGATTCTGGTTGAAGAACTCAAGTCCTTCTGTACCTCCGTTGGCAAATAAGCTGCTTTTGGTCCAAATTTAGACCACCAGTCATAAAACCAATTTGGTAACTCATTTTTCCCCACCATATTTGGGCATAGTTTAAGAAACCATGAGTGTTTCCTCCTTTGATTTTGATAATAAAAAGCCTTTGACCAGGCTTCAATGTAATCCCAGTAATTCTATTGAACTGGAATTCCACTTTCACCTTTTATTGACAAAGTTTTTGATTTTTGCGGGTGAATTCCCCACTTATGAATTGGGATGACCATCTTAATTATGGCCTTACTATAACTGATCGGACTCTTTTGATCAAGCTTACTGTCATAAGTGTGGTGAAATTCCACAGAATTTGATTATGAAAGCATTGCTTCATATATATACCTGTATTTCCCTTATAGGACTGGATAACTCATCGTATCCATATAGCGGGACTTTATTTCCCACAGATCATTCTTGTATTGCTGTTTTGGGCTGAATTAGCTCAATCAAATGGCAAATGATTGTGTGCGGGCGTGCCAGAAAAGAAATAACTTCAAAGATGAAATTACTCTTTCCAAATTGATTTGAAATAACTAATCGCAATCAAGCAATTGTGTTATCCGTTCGATTACCTCAACTAAGAGGATTTTTCCTTAAGGTATCAACCAAATAAAAGATTGACGCGCTTCGAATCAGAAAAGATGATTGAACACAAACAAACCTGAATTTAATCAAAGGTAAATTTGTATGCAAACACTCTTAAGACTCTTCCAAGAATAATGCAGAAAAATAAGCACACTGAATTTAATCAAAAGTGGACTTACAAACGACTATTCTTTGGTAAGAAAAAACTTACAAGAAAATAAGAGAACTTGAATTTAATCAAAAGCAACCTTACATGCAAATAAGCCTTCAACTTACAAAAAGATCCTACTTTAAACTAAAAACTAATCTAAGATAGATCTCTGAGCAATCATTTTGTATGAATTGTTAGATGATATGAATTTTTTGTGGGGGCTTCTCTCTTCACTTTACTTCTCTATTTATAGACACTGGGTCTGCCTTCGATCTCCACGTCTTCGATTGATGCCCACATTTGACACATAAACCGGTTGAGGGGGCTTTCGAACGGTTACATTGATATTTCCAGAATTCCTTCTTCCCCTGCACGCTTCGATCATGGTGTTCATGGCCACTCCCTGGATCGTGATTCCTATTTTCAAGCAACGTGAATTAATGCAACACGTCTGGCTTCCCAAATGATTCCCTGCAATTGCACTTAATTTCAGTTATGAAACAGGGCAGTGAGGATACCGTTCGATGATTATAATGTCCAAATCAACGATTAGATCCAATAACCTCCCAAACCATCGTTGAATTATTACTCAAACGACACCGGTTCATTCCAAAACGACACCGTTTGTCATTGAAATAGTGTCTCCCTTAATCCCCGCAATCCTCTGTAATTGATACTCGATTGGGACAGGTTCCATATAGCCACCGTACCGTTCGGGGCCACGTGGAATTTTTTCATTGGGTGGCACTTTTTAGGATGTAAACACACCCCCCGCATTAACATTTTATTTATGCTAAATAAATGTTAATGGCACACGTTCTCTGCCCATGTCCCTTCAAATTCGGATGCACGAAGCATGACAGGATTTCATTCCCATGCACGTCTATTGAGCTTCCCAAAGATAGCTACAATAATTTTCCTATAAATGGCAGTTAATGATAGGGTTTAACAAATCACCTATCATAAACCCCTTCGAATTTGAGTTTCCTCCGTTAAGAAGTCTTATGTTTATGGACTCTCTTCCAGAAATCAATCTCATTCTAGATAACCTTGATCATCAATCTTACTCTCCCCAAATGTCTCCTCCCAATTCTCCTCGAATGTTGGCAGGCAAGATTATTTCTGATCGAACATTCCATACCCCCAACCCATCTTCCACGGGTTGGGATTCCTCTCTAACCCGTTCAAATTCATGTGATGGGTCCAACTGGGGCTCATGGGAGGAAAACTCCACTAATACCACTACTGGTATCATTCTGGTCAAGTTCGACCAACCTGACCCCACACCCAATAGATTCCATCACTTTCGAACCCTTTTTGCGAGCCAATTCCTGCCACTGAGCGGTAACGACACCGTTCACATGGGCATGCTCGAATCAATCTATTCGTCCCTTAAATTTTCCCCTTTCCTCAAGAAGGAGGAAAACTATCTTGGGCCTGCCCCTTATTGCGACTTTAAACGCATGGCCCAAGCCCAAAAATCCCTCTAGCTCACAGAGGTGCAAACCCCACACTTCCCAGCTGACTTCGAAGAGACCAATAAGTTGGTTCCCCTTCCTGAAGAGCTTGACTGGTTCAATGAGGTGAATAACCTTGCCATCAACACCCCTCATTTCCAATGGCAATACGGTTATTCCATCTACCCTGCTGATAAGAGCAAGGCTCTGCAGCTCCTTGCAGCTTTCTCCTTCTTGGATATCCACATCCTGGAAGAACAAGTCCCACTAACCAATTTCAAATGGGCTTGTGAAACACTGGTGCTATGCTCCATCCCTTCTGCAGTTTCTTATCAAATCCACTGCTTCTTAGACTTTCTACCAGTGATCAAGTCATGGCTCGAAGCCAATACTGATGCGTATTGCTTCGATCAAATCCTTCAAGACTATGCCATTGTCAAAGAAAGGATTGAGAAGCTGCATGACCAAATCCAAAACTTCACCGCTGAGTCCTTCGAAGTGGTGCCTGGCCATGCAGACAAGAAGCTTCGAAGGCGCTTCAAAAGACGACAAGTGAAGCGTCCAATAAAAGAAGCTAAACTTCGAAAGAAAGCCAAAGCACTGGTGCTCCGCTTTAGGCCTCTGCTGGAGAAGAAATTGGAGTCAGACTCCAAAGAAGACATGAGGAAAATGGAGCTGAAATTCCTCCAATTTGCATGGAACAAGTTCCATAGCCTTGTTACTTGGTCCTTTTCCCATTACTTCGAGAACACAAAAGCAACTTCTCAGCACCCAGGCCCTTCGAAGGCCTAATTTGTACTCTTTTTCCTTTTATTTTTAGGAACTAGTATTTCTCTTGTTTTGTTTTTTTTTGTAAATACGCAAATTTCAATTTTGTAATCCAGTAGTTTTGCTTAATGAAATTCCCTCTTTCACAAATACACTGGACTTGGGTTTATCGTTAAAATAGTAATTCTAACAGTAATAATTCTCCTAAAGAGAAAAAACCAACCCCAGCGGACTCCAGGGTACGGGCCCACTACAGGCCTGGCCCACCTGCAGAAGTATAAAAGCGGAATTAATTCAAAACCACCCCTTACGCTCTACGCATTCAAGCTTTCTCAAAACTCAAGCCTTTCTCAAAACTCTCAAGAACAGAACCCTCTCTCCTCTCTCTTTCCAACAACGCCAAACATCAGCTGAATCAATGGCTTCTTCCAGCAGTCCAGTCCCAGAACATCCTACTCCCTCTTTGGCATTGAGGCGGTTCGTGTCAGGGAAAACACAGGGACCGACCGGAGAGTCCTACCTCGACGCCAGGGTCTTCATTACAAACCCTAGCGAAGAAGGTACTTATATTTTGGGCCCTCAACTCATAGGAGAAATCCCTGCTTCCCTCTCCCTTTACTATCCTCGATTGGGGGATGCCGATATTCGGGCTTGTTCAAGCCTCGACTAGCAAAATTTCACAAAGAAATCCTTCCCCTGCTGGCCTACATTGGACAAGGATTGGAAGATATGGACCACTCGCATGTTGGCTGCGAAGTCGGACGATTTAGAGAAGGTGGGTTTGAAGAGTATCATTACCCTCCTTCGAAGGGGGGTCCCACAAAATCCTTCTCTGATTCAGGCCGCCTTGGCCTTTTGGGACCCATCCTTCAACTTCTTTCGCTTTAACTGTGGCATGATGGCACCCACAGTTCTGGACGTCACCCAAATGCTGGGGCTCATTCCGTATGGCCCCCAATTTGACCCTACCAAGGAGTACCATCCTCCCGAGGGCTTTGCTCGTTTGACCGCCACAAACGGAGCTTTTTCCCATTTCTACCACAGGGAAAAGAAATTGACAGGGGAAGTAACCGAGACTGAGTTCTTTGCTTACATCCTCTATACCCTCTGCAAGCACATCTTCTGCCACTCTGGGAAAAGAGTGATGAATGAGTTCGTCCCGCTGGCACTGGCACTGGCACTTGCTAGAGGTGAAGAGTTCGACTTCGCCTCCTACTTCCTGGGCCACGTCTACAAGGCCGGGTTCGACTTCTATCAGAAGGGTTTGAATTACTCGCAGGGAGGGCCCCAATGGTTTATTCAACTATGGCTCCATGCCTACTTCCCTGAGTTGGGCCCCTTCAAAGCACCCACATCCCCTGCTGGCCTCGTCGAGACGCCCAATGTGCATGGTGACAACTATGTTCACCCAGAAGATAGCACAACACAGACTTTGGTGTACTATCTGTGCTTCTTCGTTGGTCTTGCTTCAGACAGGGAGTGGCCCAATCCATTCCCTACTCTTGTTGGGCCAGCATGGCTGTTCGACATTCTAGCGGACAGACAGGGAAGATCCTCTCGAGCTCTCCAAGCCTGGAGCAACATTCTTACAAACAGAGAGATCTTCATCTCCTCGTCGAACACCACCAAGTCCATAGCACATGCAGAGGTATACTGCCCTGCACAATTCGCTAGACAACTGGACTTTGTTCAAGGCATACCCACCTCTTACTGTGGCTTTGCCAACATTTGTATGTCTGAACGATCACCCATCTTGGCTGACCATTTCCTGACGGGGTTTGCCCAAGCTAGAAATGCATTGAGGAGGACAATTACTCAGGAGTTCAGGGAACCTGAGGTGCGCACCACCCCTGCATTTGACAACTGGTGGCACTCCAACTGCTCCTTCCTCTCAGGGTGTAAACCCTATAAAAAATTTCTAACCCACATTGGGTTTGAGAAGTCTGAGTTTGGGCACGGAGGAAAAAATGACTCGTCCTCTTTCTCCTCCGACAATGAATTTGGCCTGGCTGGAGGGATCGAGGACATTGCTGGAGGTGAAGTTGAACAAAAATTAACTCCAATCAAAGCCTCCCCAATCGCAATGGTCGTTCCTTCCACTCCACCAAGAAGGCAGTCCATGAGGGTCATGCAAAAAAAAAGGTAATTGTCTTTGAACATATCTTCTCTTTTGCTGAAACCGAACCTAATTATATTCAGCACTGCAGGTGCTACCTCTTCTTTAGAAAGTGCTTCGAAGAAGAGAAAAATTACTTCTCAGCCCACAGAAGTAATTCCAACTAAGCACTATCTCGAGTCCTCAGCTGAACCTCCAGGTTGGTTTCCTTCCCTCTAATTAATCTTTAAACTCCAATATTATTTGTCTGAATCACCTCCTTATCCCCTTCCTTTCAGCTTCGAAGAGGACAAGGACCACCAGGAAGCGTGGCCCTCAGGTTTCTTCCAGTGATGAAGAAACAGAGAGTGATACAGAGATATTGGCCTCCAAGGGTAAATTCCTTTCTCATTTATGATTCAATACCCCCTTAGGAGTAAGAGAACTTTACTGTAATTCTGACTCATGAATTCGAATCAGGTGAAACAAGAAAAGTGAAGGAGACCCTCCCCTATGTGAGGAAAACAACTCCTCCCCAGAAGAGGTAAATCAATACATACTGCTCATATTTTCATATGTCTCTTGTGCTCATGATTCACTGTTAATCTCTTTGCAGGCTCAAGTTGCATCCCCTGTTGAGGCATTGGACCTAGCTCTTGTTCCCTACCTTCAGCAAGAAGTGATAGAGCCCTCAATCCAAATGTCAGAAGATGACCCTCACAAGGTATCCTCTGAACACTCACCTTTCGAATTGTGAAAGGATTCTCTCTAACTTTCCTTCGTTTTTTACAGGCATCCCTTGTTCAAGCTCTTTCGGTACAGAAAGATTTTGCTGAACAGGGTATTGACATGCACACTTTGCTGTCATTCCTGACTGAGCCAACCTTTGCACAGGTCATGGCCAATTTGGCTCCTTCGAAGACCTTGGGGCCACTTCCCATCCTCCAGAGAGACTTCCCCTTCACTCCCTTATCGGTTTTAGGGGAGGGGCCTCTAAGGATAGACCTTACTTTGGCTTCGAAGAGTCATACTCTCAGAAGTGCTGAGGATCAAGGCTCCAGCTCGACCTCCTCCTCAGATCAGGTACTCTTGACACTCAATCATACCTTTCCTTTCCTGTTTTTCATTCCACTTAGCCTCAACTTATAATCTTTATGCAGGCAACAGAAATGGTCCTTCTTTCTGGAGACCACCCCACATCTTCCTCTTCTCCAATTGACTTACCCTTAGTGGTTTTTGACATATCCTTCTTTAAAAGTCAATTGGAAGAATTCTGCAATAAAATTGCTACTCCCACTCCTCTTATCTCTTCGAACCCTTTGGAAAGCCTTCAGCAACTTTTGAGCCCCTCCACACCTCTTCTTTTGCCTTCCTTTAGGATTAAACATGTTCTTTCGAAGGAAGAAGTTCTGACACTAAAGAGTCTTCTGAGGACTCTAAATCAGCTAGGACTTCCTACTTTGATTGAACATAGTTTAGCCTATCACTTCGAGGTGTGTCATCAAGCTTTACTTTTCTCCCAAGGACTTCCCTTGTCAATCAATTCCACTCTCCAAGAGAACCTCAAACAATTTAGTGAATTGATTGCCCATAACCACTTCTTGTCCGAGAGCATTGGTTCAACCATTGAGAAAGCTAACAAATTGGAAGCCCAAGCACTCGAGACCACTTCTCGCCTATCACTATATCAAGCTCGAAGAGATAAGCTTTCAGAGCTTGACAAGAAGATGCAGCGGTTACGAGAAGAAATGGAGAAAGTCAGGGAAGAGAGAGCTGAAGTTTCTAGGGGCTTCCCAGAGCTTGAAGGTGAAGCACTAAGGGATGAGTCGAAGCTCCCACAGCTTATCCCTTCCCTTCGAGAGGAACAGAGGAGAAGAGCAGCTCATACGTCCCTTTTGGATGCTAACTTTAATTCTCTTCGAGGACTACTAACTACCATTTGTAATGTAACTAGTCCTTTTCTGTAACTTTACACAGTTTGTACTTTATTCTTTCATTGATTATTCAATTCTTTTGGGCAAGTACACCCGTAATAAAATCAAACACTGTTTTCTACTTTCATTTACTCAGAAAGGGCATTGTGCCAACCCCTCACCTACCGTATCTTAAAGAATCATAAATGAACACTCTAAGCTTACTAATATAAATAGAGGTCTCGGGGAAAAAGAAAACTCACAAGCACCTTCTTCCCTCGCTTTTCCTTCTTTCAGCAATCTCCAAACCACGTTCTCCAGTTAGGGCTTCAGAAAAAACCATCATGAAGCCTCCTTCCCTGTTTTTGAAGAAAAGCTTCCAAACATAGCCACATCATTTCTTACGAGATTTCCCCTAAATCCTAAGGCCTCTGGGTATAGCCACATCATTTCTTACGATGTGTCTGTATCCAGCGGTCGCTTCGAAGACCAAAGAATCAAACGACAATGGTCTTCGAAGCCTATCTACCTACCAATGGAGCTTTGAGCTCTATCTCCCTACCAATAACTGGTAGGGAGCTTGGACCAAGCCACAATGAAGCTTGGTCCAAATCTTTGTTTCTCAGTTGGTTGATCCCTAGAGACCCAGCTTTGAGATACTATTAGGCCTTAGATAGGTTTCTCAATGTAATCGCTTATGCAAATGTAATGGATCTTTAGATAGGTTTCTCTATGTAATTTCTTGTAACCTTCTGAGTTGATGTAATGAAAAGAATGCTTATTCATATTTATGTTTTCAATAACGGCTTTGACCAATGAACTGGTAGTTTAGCCCTTCGTTGCTGTTTTAACTCTGCTCTTGATGCTAACGTGGACGTAATGAGCATAAAGAAAATCAAAGAAACAAGAATTTTCCTCACAAGCATTTTTATATTGTTTTATCCTCACTGGGCTTCTCCTTCGAAGCCCTCGAATAAATAACAAACAATGTTGACAACGTTCTGAAACACGCTGGCTCTTCGAAGACCAACCGCATGCGGTCTAAATTAATTTACCCAACTCATTTATTTCCAAAGGCTTCCCAGCCGTCTCCTTGAGAGTTGCAATCCATTAATTATCAGAACGCACGACGTCCAAACGCTCTCAGACCCTTCATCTTCTGAGCCTTACGTATTTCCACTCATCAATGCCCGTAATCACCGAAGTGGATCCTTTGCACTATAAATATACCCATATATTAACAGGCTGATATATCCTTTCTTTCACTCTTTCCCGCTCCTTATATCCAACCATGGATACTGATCAACCCACTCTTTCTGTCAACCTTGCGGCTGAGATGGCTAAGCTGGCCAATATGCTTACGGAGCTCAAGAGAGAGATCCAAACAGAGCTTCAGGCCCTTCGAAGCGAGGTCAAACAGCTTCGAAGCCAGCTGGTGTGCGTGGAGACAGCTTCACGTCTCTGTTTGGCTAGGACCTGGGATGATCTCTCAACCGTCCTCTCGGCTCATGAAGCAAAAAGTCCCCCGGAGGGAGGATCTTCTTAAAAGATTCCCCTTTGAGACTGTGAGGATCAAATGTGATCTTCACTTTTGGTTTTTTAGCCGGAGTTTTTCTTGTTCAGATCCACTTGGATCTGTTTGTGTTTATTTTTGTTCAGATCCACTTGGATCTGTTTCAAACCCAGCAGGGTTTTCTTTTGTTTTCTTTTTTTTATTTTATAAATATAATGGGAAATTTGGTTGACCATGCTTGACTCTTTCATGGCTTCGAATGCTAATATGACAACTTAGCCGAAATATGTTCATATAAGCACTTCAAAGGAAAAAACTCCTGAATGTCAAAACCAATCGAAATCATAACCAATGCTTCGAATTCAGGATCCGCTTTGGCTTTAAAATAACCAATTCCCATCGAAAGCCCTCAAAAACCATCCTTCGAAAGCTACCTTCTATGAAAGGACTCCCATATAGACGGAATATAAGCCTTGAGATGCCTTCCATTAATTTTCCTTCGATGAACATAACCATTCAGATTTCTCAAATGATAGGCTCCACCTCTCAATACTCTATGGATTTGAAAAGGTCCCTCCCATGTTGGTGCCCATTTTCCTAATCCATCCCTTTTTATCCTCCTATCCCTGATAGGAAGAATAACCTTCCATACAAGATCTCCTTCATCGAAACTTCGAAGGGCGACTCTCTTATTATAACTCCTTGCTACTCTTGCTTTCTGCAACATGATTTGATTTAAAGTTTTTATTCTGGTTTCATCAATATCTTCTAACTCCATGAGATAGCTTGATGATAAGACCCTGTATCCAAATTATTTTGACATGCTACTCTTTGAGATCTTACAGTAATCTCCATAGGCAACACAGCATCATGTCCATAAGTTAAAGCAAATGGAATAGTGCCCGTGCTAGTCCTCTTGGTATTTCTATATGCCCACAAAGTGTCAAGTAACAACTCATGCCAAACCTCTGGGTTATGATCCACCATTCTTTGGATCCCCTTCTTGATGATCTTGTTGGTTGATTCTACTTGACCATTTGACTAAGCATAATAAGTGCTGGTATATATTAATGAAATTCCATGGTTACTAGCAAAATTCTTCACCAGCTTCCCTTCGAATATGGAACCATTATCCACTGTTATCGTTTGAGGGCTTCCAAACCTGTATATGATTCCTTTTATAAAATCAATGACATGGGTTTGTTTTACCTCCTGATAAACTTGTGCTTCCACCCATTTTGTGAAATAATCAGTAGCTACTAGGATAAACTTATGCTTCTCCAATGAAGGAGGATAAATCATTGCAATCATGTCCATGGCCCATCCCCTGAAAGGCCATGGTTTTATCACATACTGCAAATTCGTCACTGGCAAATGCTTGAATGGACCTGTTTTTTGACAGGCTTGACACCCTTTTGCATAATCTATACAATCTTTGAGGATGGTAGGCCAATAATAACCATACCTCCTTATCAACCATCTCATTTTTATGCCAGCTTGATGTGCTCCACAAATTCCTTCATGCACTTCAGCCATTACCTTAAAGGCACTCACCTTGCCTAAGCATTTCAAAAGAAGGCCGTCCATCCCTCTCTTGAACAGCTCACTGTTGTACATTATATAGTTTATTGCTTTCAATTTGGTTGCCTTATCTGCAATGTTGTCTGGTTTAGTTAAATACTCAATCAATGCTTGCCTCCAATCCACAGTTTGACTAGTAGGAACATCAATTTCTAATACTTCGAAACCAGTTATTCTGTTTTGCAACCTGGGCAGAGATTTTCTCAAAGTTAATTGACAAAACTCCTTTTCATGTTCTGACAAAACTCTGAAACCAGATGCCCTTTGAGCTATTTCATCAGCTTCTTCATTAAAGAATCTAGGTATATAAGTTAAAGTAAGCATAAAGAACTGATCCATCAACTTCTTAGCCTGTTGATAATAAATTATCAACGCTGAACTAATGCATTTAAACTGTCCATTTAGCTGATTTATCACTAGCTGAGAATCTCCAAACACTTCAGCAACACTCACTTTCAGATTAAGTAAGATTTCTAATCCTATGATCAACGCTTCATATTCTGCCTGATTATTGGAACATTGTCCCTCATTCAGTCGAAAACCATATTTGGTTTTCAACCCTTGGGGAGACTCCATAATTATGCCTACTCCAGCCATTTGGGCAGTTCTTGACCCATCGAACCATAATTTCCATGGCTTGATCTCGACCACAGTGGCTTCCAATGCTCTTGGCGTCTCAAGCTCATTCGGATGATCGGCTAGAAAATTGGCCAATGCCTGGCCTTTTACTGATTTTTGTGGTACATATTCAAGACAAAACTCAATCAAAGACACTATCCATTTCCCAATCTTCCCACTAAGCACCGGCTTCGAAAGCATATACTTAATTACATCAGTTTGAGAAATAACATAAGTTACTCTAGGCAACATATAATGCCTGAGTTTCTTGGAAGCATAAAATAAAGCTAAACACAGTTTCTCTACTGCAGCATACTTGCATTCACAGGAGTTTAAGAACCTACTAAGATAATAAACTGCTCTCTCCTTGCCATCTTCATTGTCTTGAGCCAACAGTACTCCTATTGAGTCATGTGTTGCAGCTAAGTACAACTTTACTGGCTTTCCTTTGATGGGAGGTGCCAAAACAGGAGGGTTGACTAGATAGCCCTTGATGGCTTCGAAGGCCTCATTATGCTCTCTGGACCACTTGAATTCTTCCCCCTGCTTCAATTTCAACAAAGAAGAGAAGATTTTAGTTTTCCCTGCAGTGTTAGATATAAACCTTCGAAGGAAATTTAATTGACCAAGAAACCTTTGCAACTCCTTCTTTGTAGAAGGTGGTTTGGCTTCAATAATAGCTTTTGCTTTGTTCTTGTCAACTTGTATTCCTTTGTTGTGGACTAAATACCCTAGAAATTTTCCAGCTGACACTCCAAAAGCACACTTTTCTAGATTCAGTTTCAACTGATAATGCTTCATTTGTTGAAATGCCTTCTCTAAGTGTTTCAAATGATCCTCATTAGAATTGGACTTCACAATGATATCATCTATGTAACACTCAAGAAAACTTCCAACCAAATTATGAAAAATGGCATTCATAGCCCTCTGGTAAGTGGCTCCGGCATTTTTTAGTCCAAATGGCATTTTGACCCATTCAAAAATGCCAATATTACCAGGGCAAGCAAACGCTGTTTTATGTACATCTTCCTTTGCAATACAAATTTGATTATACCCTGAATGCCCATCCAAAATGGACAATATCTTGTGTCCAGCTGAACTGTCCACAAGTGTATCCACATTAGGCATTGGGTATTCATCTTTAGGAGTTGCAGTATTTAAGTTTCGAAAGTCAACACAGATCCTGATAGTCCCATTCTTTTTAGGGACTGGAACCACATTGGATAGCCATTCGACATACCTGGCTGTTCTAATAAAACCAGCATCTAGAAGCCTCTGCATCTCATTTTTAACACCTGCAATAGTTTCTGGACTCATCTTCCTGGTTGGTTGTTTCACAGGTTTGAATTGTGGCTTGATAGGTAACCTATGCTCCACCAATTCCCTGTCCAATCCAGGCAGTTCCTTGTAACTCCATACAAAGCAATCTTTGTTTGCTTTTAATAGTGCTATTAACCCAGCTTTCACCTCTGGCTCGAGCCGTTTATTAATGAACACTGGATTGGGGTTTTGTTCATCCCCCAATTTTACTTCTTCCAGAAGGTCTTGAGCTTCAATCTGCTCTGGAGAAGCAATCTGGGTTTCCTCCTCATGAGGCTTGTCATCCTGCATAACATCTTCCCATATGTTGTCTTCCTGAATCTTCTGCTCGATCCCCAAAGCAACATACCTCACCAAAGCCAAAGAGTTGGCCTCTTCTTTTGCCTCTTCCTTGGACTTACATCCAAGCAGCATCATCTTTTGGGGTGTCTAATTCATAATCAACAGTTTGCTTCAGCTTCGATTTCAGCTCTGCCAATTCTCCCAGTTCCATCTCGTTGGTTGGGTAAGTGGCTGCTTGCAGTAATTCACTCAAAGGAACTACATCTGATTTGTACATTTCAGCTTCAGCAAAATTTGTTGTGGCACTAAATGGATGTGGATCAGCTTTGACTCCTTCAACACCCACTTCTTTGCCTTTGTCATACTTAACAATCATTTATTCCTGATGCATAGAAGAAGGGATACATCCATTAACATGAATCCAATCTCTCCCCAATAAAGCATTATATTTAGCATATGTGTCAACTACGAAGAAAGCAGTATCAGTCTCTATGTCTCCTACTGCCAATCTAATAGAGATGATTCCCCTGGCATGTTGACTTTCTCCAGTAAATCCTGCAATGGATGTGCTAGTTGGAATCAATTTTACTTTTCCTTTTCCTAGCTTTTTCAAGGTTTGGAAAGGCAAAATATTCACTGCAGCTCCATTGTCCACCAGGATCCTGTTAAGCGGGACTCCATCGAAATATGCAGTAATATATAATGGACGCAAATGTTGTCTCATTGCATTAGTAGGTAATTTAAATGGATATGAAATTTCCACATAATTTAAATCTATTACCAAGGGGTATTCGACATCGGACATGGAATCCGGTACAAAACTAGCACTTTCTTTTGAGCTTACCTCCAAGCTCTCTTGATTCTGCTCAATTTCACATACCAGGTTCTCGTCCATCTCAATCTGAGCCACTTCTTCCAGATCACAGTTGTTACATATGATGTTCAATTCTTCATCACTCAGTGTTTCTTCGAAATCAACTGGCTTGCCCAAAGTCGACCAAGCATCACCTCGGCCTTCCATTGTCTGGCCATTCTTGAAGAAATCCATAGAGCATGGATACACCATATTCACTTGCACTTCTGGCTGCCCCCCAAATTGGATTGTTGCCCTTTCTTTGGCAAGTTTAAGTGTCTCAGTTTCCTTAACCTCCTTGCTCTCAACCTCTTGTGTTGATAGCTCCATGGGTGAAGAGCTTCCTTCGATCCCTTCTTGCTCTACCAACATGGCTTCGAGTAACCCGGACTGGTAACTAGCCAATGAATTGGGAGAAGGTGGATCAAGATCTTCTTCGAGCATGGCGGAGGCTACTTTCTTCAAAGTTTCCCTCTCATGATACTGGGCTCGAAACTCCTCCGGGTCCCTCTTAACCCTGTCAAACCGTGGATTAGGCCTTGCTCCTCTGCCTGATTCTTCCCCCGTTGAGGATTCTCCTGATTGGAAAAGCGTGTATTTTCTCTGGAGCTTCCTCTTCTGAGTTCTTGAAAGCAATGGAACCATCTGTGGTATTTGGGACTTGGGATCCCTGATTAACACCCAATTTCCAGAGTTCGAAGCTGGTGGCTTGAAAGTTCTGTTCTCATTCCTGTTGGAGCCTTTGTATCCTTGGAACAAATCAGCTTGACTTGTTTGAGAAACCAATCAGGAACCCCTTTCACCAAAGTGAACTCCTCTTGTTTGGCTTCTCCTGGTGCCTCAGTTGTCTGGCCAATGTTGGCTTTCTTCGAAGGCGGCAACTCCCTTCTGTGGATAGCTGGGACAGGGCTAGTGGGCACATCTCTCTTTGGTGCCAACCAGGGCTTACTATCACCTAGCTTTGCTTGCACTGGAGCCAATCTCTTCATTCCCATCTCCTTAGGGAAAAAACTCACGCCCTTCCTATCCAAGTCCTTAAAAACCAGATAATTGGCCCTGCATCCTACACACAGGCACTCCAAAAATCAGGCTTCCAACATAGGCAAATGATTAGTACCTGAGAACCTCTGCGAAGACAACCCATCACTGGTTCGTCTATAGGGAGTTGGCCTCATTCCCATGCCTCGAGGATAGCCAGCGTATGGCCTGCCTCTTCCATATTGAACAGTATTCATGTTCACTGGTGCCTCCTTATCCTGCCAATACTTCTTGACAGTTCGAGCCAGTGATGATGGTACATTGGTGTTGACTTCTTCTACCTTTGGAAAAGGCACTGTATCAATTCCCATAGCCTTTTCTGGAAATTTGATTCTTCCCTTCTTGATTTGTTCTTGAATCCTGTCACGAAAAACATTACAAGACTTAGTTGAATGGGACCAAGAATCATGCCATTTGCAATAAGTCTTCCCATTCTTTTCTTCTGTTGTGGGCAGTTTCACATTCAAAGGCAGCTTGATAATTTTCTTTCTTAACAAGAAATCAAAAATCTCATCAGCTTTTGATATATCAAAAGAGTACACTTTAGTAATCTCTTTTTGTTTGAACTTTTGTCCTAGAAATACATTCTTTTGAATCAAAGGCTCGCAAACACAAGGATCATGCTCTATGATTTCTGCGGCATCTATCTCGTAATTGGGGTCCCTATAATATGTAGGGTAGGAAGAATTATGTCTGTCCATATCCTCCTCTAACAGTGATTCGTATCTAGCCACTTTATAGGTTAGATCTGCAAAGTCTTTAAACTCTGTAGAATCGAACCTCTTTCGAAGCTCTTTTTCTAAACCATCTTGTGTTAATCTTACGAATTCTGCCTCTGGCAAACGAAGTTTGCATTTGGCTTTTGCTCTTTTGAACCTCGATACGAAATCTGCTACTTTCTCATCTGGTTTCTGCTTCAGCCTTGCTAAGTCTGCTATAGAGACTTCAGGCTCAGCATTGAAGAATTGTGCATGGAATGCCTCTTCCATCTGAAACCAATCGGTTATTGATTCTGGTGGCAAGTTAGTATACCATGCAAAAGCTGGCCCGGACAAAGAATTTGGGAATAGCTTCAACTTCATGAAGCCATTTTGAGCCAAATTCTTACACTGGGCAGAAAACCTTGCTATGTGCTCTATAGAGGACTGTCTCCCATCCCCATAAAACAAGGTAAAATCTGGGATTTTAAACTCTCTAGGGATTTGGAAAGTCATGTCTACCCATTCTGGATATGGTTTTCTATAAATTTAAGGTTGTACCCCCCGAGTTCGAGGTCCTCAAACCTCTTGTATGAGACCCATGACTTGGTCCCTTAGTATTGGATTGCCTACGAGGAAGTTTTGCTCCTGATTATCAACAGGAGGCTCTGGTCCTATGAGAACGTCCTCATAAATTCCCCTTGTCGTGTTTAAATCCCCTTGTTTCTCCCTAGGGATCCTCCCATACGGTGGATGTTGCATTTTATCAAATGCTTCGTCAGCTCGAACAAACCTATGGTTTCCATAAGCTGTTGTGAGAGGATTCTTGGTGGTTGGGACATTTTTCCGTGGGTGTTGTGGGTTTTCACCCCTTCTCTCAGACTTACGAACCAATTCTGGTTCTGAATCATCCTCCCATTCCCCAAGTGAGGGTTCGAAGAGAGGATTCATGCTCTGTCTTTCTCTAGTGTTTCGTTGAACCCCTATGGTAACACCATGAGGTTGCCTTGGAATTTCTAGGACAGGTTTTGTAGGTTTCACAGGCTCATACCAAGATTGTGGTATTTCATCTGGATACATCTTTCCTTACCTGCTCTAGATTTCATCCTACTTCTACCAACATCCTCTCCAAGCCTTCCTTCGAAGGGACTTTGGTGAGTGCTCGAGTTGGCTTGATTGTTTTGCCCATTATCCCCTGGGCTATTTCCTGCTACCTCTAAGTTGGGCAACCTATTTCTCATGCTTTTGATCATGGCTCTTTGGGTTTGAGCCATCTCTCGAAAAGCTATCATCATTTCTCTAAACACTTCCTCTCTATCGTGGTCTTTGCCACTGGCTTGTCCTCTTTGGAAGTTTGGAGGTACTTCCTCAGGAGGTGCTTCGTAAGAGGGCTCTTCATAAAGAGGCTCTTCGAGTTCTAAAGCCAATTGAGGAAAAACAGGATTTGTAGGCGTTCCTAGTTCTGTTGCCTGTTCCGGCACAGCTTGTTCTTCTGGCGCTAGATCACCAATGGGTGTTCCTATTTGCTTTCGAAGCCTTGGCATTTTGACACCTTTGTGTCCCACCGGGCGTGCCAAAAATTGTTTTGGGCTGAATTAGCTCAATCAAATGGCAAATGATTGTGTGCGGGCGTGCCAGAAAAGAAATAACTTCAAAGATGAAATTACTCTTTCCAAATTGATTTGAAATAACTAATCTCAATCAGGCAATTGTGTTATCCGTTCAATTACCTCTACTAAGAGGATTTTTCCTTAAGGTATCAACCAAATAAAAGATTGACGCGCTTCGAATCAGAAAAGATGATTGAACACAAACAAACCTGAATTTAATCAAAGGTAAATTTGTATGCAAACACTCTTAAGACTCTTCCAAGAATAATGCAGAAAAATAAGCACACTGAATTTAATCAAAAGTGGACTTACAAACGACTATTCTTTGGTAAGAAAAAACTTACAAGAAAATAAGAGAACTTGAATTTAATCAAAAGCAACCTTACATGCAAATAAGCCTTCAACTTACAAAAAGATCCTACTTTAAACTAAAAACTAATCTAAGATAGATCTCTGAGCAATCATTTTGTATGAATTGTCAGATGATATGAATTTTTTGTGGGGGCTTCTCTCTTCACTTTACTTCTCTATTTATAGACACTGGGTCTGCCTTCGATCTTCACGTCTTCGATTGATGCCCACATTTGACACATAAACCGGTTGAGGGGGCTTTTGAACGGTTACATTGATATTTCCAGAATTCCTTCTTCCCCTGCACGCTTCGATCATGGTGTTCATGGCCACTCCCTGGATCGTGATTCCTATTTTCAAGCAACGTGAATTAATGCAACACGTCTGGCTTCCCAAATGATTCCCTGCAATTGCACTTAATTTCAGTTATGAAACAGGGCAGTGAGGATACCGTTCGATGATTATAATGTCCAAATCAACGGTTAGATCCAATAACCTCCCAAACCATCGTTGAATTATTACTCAAACGACACCGGTTCATTCCAAAACGACACCGTTTGTCATTGAAATAGTGTCTCCCTTAATCCCCGCAATCCTCTGTAATTGATACTCGATTGGGACAGGTTCCATATAGCCACCGTACCATTCGGGGCCACGTGGAATTTTTTCATTGGGTGGCACTTTTTAGGATGTAAACAATTGCTCATCCTGAGATTCCAGGATCATTATTATTTCTGTGGTTTCACTCAATTTGAAAACCTCTTCTGTTTGCACCACCTCCGCCACTGAGAGTGATGATGATGCTTGTAACGCCCCTAATTTTAGGTACGTTAAAGGGATTATTTATTACAGAAATAAGCGAGTCATTGCTCATTATTACAACACGGCTCTCATAAGAGCATTTGAAATACAAAATAGATAACAAAAGGGAACTAAGGTTTCTATTCTACGGCTCCTCGTGTTCCTCCAGCCTAGCGAGTTCTTCGGCTCCGAACGCCTCCAAGGTGAATAGTTCGCCATGTTCATCTATCAAGTCTGACATATTATACCGGCGTCGCCACCCATATAATATGCCAGGGTCACCAAAAGGTAACACCATGAGCTACAGAGGCTCAATAGTAAATTCCTACGTACTAGTATCGATTTCCACATGATAAGTACATAAGCAATGATAAAAGGACAATAGTGCTAACACATTCACATCTGCTTTGTAACTACCGTTGGTGTTGACTCATCGTGAACCATATCATTATTACCCTTTTCAAAAACACCTTTTTAACTCACCCAACCTCGGTTCCGCCATTCCGGGCTCCCGAGTATCCTCACAATGGTTCCGCCGCACCGGGTTCTCATTGGCACACATTGCATTGGCTCCGTACCGCGGATAACCAAGCTACTCACCCAACCTTGGTTCCGCCGTTCCGGTCTCCCGAGTATCCTCACAATGGTTCCGCCGCACCGGGTTCCCATTGGCACACATTGCATTGGCTCCGTACCGCGGATAACCAAGCTACTCACCCAACCTTGGTTCCGCCGTTCCGGTCTCCCGAGTATCCTCACAATGGTTCCGCCGCACCGGGTTCCCATTGG
>BPLS01024176.1:0-10011 GCA_019656275.1 Rhododendron kiyosumense | reverse complement strand
ATATATATATATATAGAGTTCCCTTCTCCTAAGGACCACTTTAACTTAATAAAATAAGGACCTCCATTTCCCAATAGAATTTCAATTATCCAAGCTGCTCAATGTATTCAGAACATGATTTTAAGGGTAGCAGCGCGAAATCAGCAAATGTATGTATATATATATATATATATATATTATATAAAACAGAAGGGTGTGGGGACAAATTGTTAGAACGGCTTGGATTCATTTGATCCAAAGGCTGTAATGCATTCTCCCACTTTCCGGTTAAGTGCCCATGGTTTTCACCTAAATCACACAACTGTCATCCCCTTCCAACAGGGATATGTAGTGCCGTAGGCACGGGCTAGCATTTTAGAGACCCTGATTTTTAACTTTTTTTGGTGGCCTGAAGCCTATGCTTTTCCCGCCTCTCCCTTCAGCCGGTCCCGAATTCAAAGCTTCTCCATGACATCAAGCAGAAGAATACAGATCTTACCTAAATTTGATGCAAGCACTAAAATGTAAGTCTTTGGTTATTGCCTTCTAGGGTCTTAATTTTTCTTTACGAACTAGGTGCTTAGCGACGTGCAATGCACGTCATTCATGCCTGGTGTAGAGATCGGTTTTGGTTGTTCCTGAAATTATGAGCGTATTTGATCATAGCAAAAGATATATGGATAAGTTTGATCATAAGTAGCTACTTGCAAAAGTTATGGTCCAGATAAGTTTGTGCGTTTAACAAAGGGCCGAAGTTATTTGGCTCCTTGTACGACTTTGTCTATAGTTTTTTTTTTTTTTCAAGCAATTGCCAAAGGGTTAGACAAAGCAAAAGGTGGAGTTCATGCTAGTTAGACAAAGCAAAAGTCTTTGGTCTGTGAGTTTTTCATGCCAAAAGGTTGCAAAGGCCCAGAGCTTCTGGAAGTTGATTATTTGTTTTTGCTGGGGCTGCTTAATTGGACTTTGGAGTTTCTTCGGTTGTTGTTGAGTTTTTTTGCTAAGCTTCTTCCCCCAAATCTTGCTTCATGTCGGAAAGCCCTGCATTGATTAGCTAGTTAGATTTTTTTTTTTTAATGTAAAATGGTTGAGTTGGTTTTGTATGAATAAAGTAGTTTTTCTTACATCAATTGCATCTGCTGTTGTTGTGATATTATAGAATTCTGATACAACTTTTGAAAAAGACTGTTGCTTCAATTGTTCCAGTTGGATCTGTGATCTGGATGTTGAATTTGATCCGCAAATTAAGGTTATTTTATGGGCAAATTTCACTCAGACCCCCTGAGGTATCTGACAATGACAGAAAGTACCCCTCAGTTTTCAAAAATGACAGAAACCTCCCTTATTATACAATATGGGTTTCATTCCGTTAGTTCCGTTAGTTAAATGGACGGAAAATGTACGGAAAATGAAATCTTCAATTTATTTAGTTCTGCACCTATCTTAGGGCTCTCATTAAAAGTCCTAGAGTTAAAAATTAATTATGATCATTTAGGATAAAATGATTGAAAAAATAAAATCTTCACACCAATTCAAACGAATTAAAATTTGGAGCATTTAAAAATTTTGCTTTTCACTTGATTTTAGAGCTTTCAATGAAAAGAGCAAATACTTAAGTGCTCCAATTTTCAATCTATTTGAATCGGTGCAAAGATCTTATTTTTTTTATTATTTTATCTTAAAGTGCAATAATTAATTTTTGGTTTTAAGATTTTCAATGAGAGCCCTAAGATAGCCGTAAAACTAAACGAAGAGGAGATACTTAAGTGCTCAAATTTTCAATCCGTTTGAATTGGTGCGAAAATCGTATTTTTCTGATTATTTTATCCTAAAGGGTCATAATTAATTTTTCGCTTTAGGATTTTCAATGAGAGCTTTAAGAAAATCATAGAACTAAATGAAGAGCAGGTACTTAAGTGCTCCAGTTTTTAATTCGTTTGAATCGGTGTGAAGATTTTCATTTTTTTTATCATTTTATCCTAAATGGTTTGGCCCCAATGCTTTCAATGAGAGCCCTGAGAGAGTCATAGAACCAAATGAAAAGAAGATACTTAAGTGCTCCAATTTTTAATCCATTTGAATTAGTGCGAAGATCTTATTTTTCTGATCATTTTATCCTATAGGGTCATAATTAATTTTTTGCTCTAGGACTTTCAATAAGAGCCCTAAGATAGCTCTAGAACTAAATAAAATTAAAGATTTCATTTTCCGTACATTTCCGTACGTTTTCCGTCCATTTAACTAACGGAACTAACGGAATGAAACCCAAATTCTAAAATAAGGGAGGTTTCTGTCATTTTTGAAAACTGAGAGGTACTTTCTGTTCTTGTCAGATACCTCAGGGGGTCTGAGTGAAATTTGCCCTTATTTTATTCAGTTGTGTTAGTTGTTGTGAATGAGAAATTACATGAAGGTGGAGTCGTGTAGAGAAGGTTTTTTACTTTGACAGTGCTTGCACTTTTTGGGTACAGTAGTTGCACCAAAAGTCTCTGTTTCCGTATGCATTTGTTGCCTTCTTGCAGATTGAGCAAGCTAGGTAGTAAAAGTTTTGCGAGAAATCTGTAACCCTTGCTATTGCTTGCACATTCAGGTACTGTATCTACACAGGAAGAGAATGAAAGGAATGTTAGGTGTTGCTGATTAGTACAGTGACAGTCTATGCATGGTAGATTTAGCTATATTCTTTATGAATCATTAGAATTAGTAAAGCACAAGAAAACTAATACAGAAAATGCAGAACTGCAGTTACCAAAATTGGTAGCATTTAAGTAGCAGTTTGCATAGGAAACGTAGCTTTAGCTCAATCAAATTAACTAAAAATACATAATGTGGTAAGTGAACATATAATATACTCAGGGACGGAATCATAATTTTTTAAACATGGGGGCCAAACTATTAACAATAAATTTTGAAATTTCAAGATTCGAGAGTTTATTTGATTTGGATTTTTTGGGGGAGGTTTTTTTGGATAATGAGTAGAGAGATAGAAAGAGAAATGGGGGTAATAATTGAAGAAAAAAATTGATTGGAGACCGTGCGCAGAAAGAGAGGTTGGATTTTAGGACCCAAAATGAACATAGTCTAATGTATATAAATGTCTAAATAAAACCTAATACAAAAAAAGATAATATATAGTTGCTCTTACCAAACAAAAAACAACTAATTTTATTGTCAAAAAAAAAAAAACTCCGAAACTACGCAAGGCCATGGCCCCCATACGCCTTGTATATAGCTCCGTCTCTGAATATACTTGTGCCAAAACAGTATAGTTCACCTAGATACATTTCCTTAACATGTACAGCTCGTTTGGATGAGGTGATTTCGAGAGAAAAGAAACGATTTTGAGGGGGAAACTCTCTCTTGGATGTTTGGCTGGACAAGAAGGTGAGAAACGGTGGCAGAAGGCGAGAGAGTAGAATCCCTTCAAACCCCTATTTCGTTTCTCACTAATATTGGCGAGATTCCGTGAGAAAGGGAGCTTCTTCCAATCTTGCCCCTGAGCTGCTCCCCTCGCCACCGCCACACCACCACTTCTCGTGTCCTCAAACCTCAGCGCACCATCACCGCTGCATAGCACTCGACGGTGCCTTTCTGGAGTTTGTTGAGAGAGAGAGAGAGAGAGAGAGAGAGAGAGAGAGAGAGAGAGAGAGAGTGAGTTTGCTGTTCTCGCTATAGCTCTCGTTGCATAGCACTCGACGAGCCCATTTTTCTCCCGATCGATTTCAATCAACTTCATTTGTCTGTGGCTGTGCTATGCAAGTTTCGAAGAAGAAAAAGAGACGATAGGTGTCAGATGGCAATGGAGGCCTGAATAAAAAGGGAGGGTGTATCGGTAAAAATATATATGACACTCTCTTTTCTTTTCTTTTCTCACCTATATATTGTCCATCCAAATGAGATGGTGAGAAACCAAACTCTTTTCTTTTCGTTTCTCATTAATAAGGGAGACCACACCCCTTTCTTTTCTTTTCTCGCTTATGTTGCCAAAGGGGCTTCCTTTGTCCATAACCTGAGTGAATATACAGTGTTTCCAATAGGAGCATCATGATTGGAACTGACAAAACAAAAATCATAATAGGTACTGCTAGAGTATTTCCTCTTTCACTATTCATATAATTGCTTCTCATTTTTAATGACTAAATGGAATTTAAATCTTGGCATGCAATATATATATGGTTCTAAACATTTTTTCAGCTGACAATAATATCGTTTTTAAGCTTTCAATTTAACGTGTATTAATCATTGCAGACATGACTCTAGCACGTAATTTGATAAAAGCATGGTAATTCATTTCCCTCTAGTAATACTCCACTGATCAGCATAATTATACTCCTCTCTTAAATTAAATATTTTATTGGTTATCTCTAATTTATGGATAGATACGTGCGTACAGAGCAAATTGTGGTTCTAGTCATCTTGTGGCATACGTAAAGAGCAAATTAGGGCTCTAGTCATAAGCATCGGAAGAAATATTTGACTTGTCATAGAAGTTGAGACTATGGATATAAATACTTGAGGCATACTGTCTCTGAACATGTCTCGCCTCCTACTATATTTACAAGTTTAGGGAGATACAAGCAAATGTGCAAAGCTAAACTCTTCTTCTTCCCTGGTTCTTGCAATTATCAACCATTAAAAAAATGCAATTGAACATCACAGTCAACTTCGCCATGTATCAAGTAACTGTGTTGTAAACTCGGCACTTGGACTTTTGCTTCTAGGACACTTACCCAGGAATGTATTTAGTAATCTCATTATATAGCTTTGCAAAACTTCAATATAATGAATGAAATGGTCTTTGACATAATGTAAACACCATTTTATCGTTGAGATAAAAGTATCCTACAAAGAAATGTAAAAAGGATATGTTGTCGTGTCTACTTTTCCTATGAAAGGGAATTAAATTATTCCGACACTTCTATATGTATCCCCACCCAACACCTATACTCGAGTCCATGTTACATTGCTTCTAAGGAGCTGGATCTATGAAGTACCAACAACAAAAGTTTGTAACAAAAGATGCATGACAAGTATTATTTGGAAGGACAAAAACATTGATGTCAAAGCTATAACACATAAAGAAAATTGTTTTGAACAAGGTTTAAGTTCTGGTGAACTTAATACGTATTGTTTTAGAATTTTGTTATGGATAAAGATGATGGATCCTCCAGATAATGATTCCTCTAGAAACCCATTATACTCGGCAAAAACCCAAAATTGAATTCCCCAAAAATCATTTCTCCAATTCTAGCCAAAAAGTTAGCAGAAAGGACTTACTCCAGAAGAAAACCAATCGCCTTAGGAGTTGGAGTGACAAGAGATCTGATGGCATCGACAATTGAGACAGCAGTTGATGCACTTGAGGATCTTCCCCACTTCTAGATAAGCACTTCACCTCTCTGTAAATTGGTTTGTTGAACTTTAAGCTATTCAAGTTAACAACTTAACTTTACATAGTTACCCAGAACTCCGCAGACCTTATCTTTTGGACTTTTTCAATGAACTCCTCTTCCGACCAATTGATGTTGTTTATAACCTCTTTGACAAGTAAGCCGTTGATTCTAGTGTTCAAAAAGTCAGGCACTTCAAAAATTAGATAACAAACCTCATTAATCAAGAGCACAAAGGCACAAGCAATTCAAATGGTTCGACAGGAACAGTACCAAATACCTAATAATAAAAAATCCTGATTTTCTACAATAACAATGCAACTAAATATGTGAAAAAGAGTAATACCAATTTTTATACCAGCTGGCATTTAGCTTTGTTCTCATCTAATCTAATCAGAGCACGAGAGTTCTTTCTGGGTATGACATTAAGTGATGAAACTGCATTAAGTGCTTTTCCCTGTGTTATTTCAGCCACAATTAGTTGTGAAATGAGAATCACAATTCTATTCTTGTTTATTTTTCTTAATGTGTAGACTAAAACTAACCTGACAATGAAATTTGAAAGTACCTGATCAGCAAAAATCTTCACATTTAAGTCTGATACGTCGGCTCATTCCATTTCAGGCCCGCAAGGCTTTGTTCCAATCAGAAGTGCCCAGTAAACATCATAAGGGTCTATGCTAAATCTTCAAAAATCATAGAAACCAAAAAAAGCCTTATTCAGTCAATGAATTTCATGTATTCTTTGATAGGATATACATTTAATCTAGAGAAGACACACTATCGCCTTTCTATATTTCACAAAACCATCTCCAGAAGATAAGAAAAACCCAACGATTCAGAATAGCGCAAGGGAAAGAATCTACTCGCATTTATAATAAGATCCAAACAGATGCATACAATCACCAACTCCTTTTTCTTCCAAATTTCAGAAACATCAAAATGCCTAAAAAAATATGCACAATCAAGCCATCTCCAGCAGATCAAGGTTGAGGATTTCTAGTTTTTATTAATGCAACAATCTAAGATGATTCTCGAACCAACAATCGTATATAATTCATACCTGCGTCTATGCTGCTCTAAGGCTTCCATCGATGAACACTAAATAGGCTAGGAAGCCCCAATCGATAGGTAAGAAACCCTGAACAAGCACATCAGTAGCACACTAGTCGAATCCAACAACATGCAAGTCACACCAGAAAACAAGCAAAAAAAATAAAAACTTTATTCAAAGACAAATTCCAAATGGAAATTACAGACATATTTATCCAACCCAGAGAAACTAGCACTAACAAAGACATGCACATTGGGAAAATCATATCGATAGAAACAAAATTCAAAGAAATCCCTAGATCTACAGCCAAAAAGGATTAACACCCATAGAAAATATGTATACCTTCTGCGATTTTTGGTATTCATCAATAAGAGTCTGATACTTGAATATGACCTTAGCAACCCCAAATTGACCATCAACATCAGTGGTGAGGAGGAGGCTATGGCTGATAGCCGAGAGAAGACCAACGTTGGTGGAAAAGCTAAATCAAACACAGAAAAAAAGAGAAAAAAACTTAGGAGTACGAGCATTACCTCTTATCAACAGTAAGAGGTACAGCACGACCGAACCAACCGAGTAGAACAGATCAAACGGCAAAGATCCGAGGAGCACCAGTTGCCAAAGCTCAGTAGACAAAAGACAGTAACAAAGGCTATGTTCGGTTGTTGTAGTAGTCTTGTTTTCCAATTATTACCCTACATCTTTCTCCAATCATTATCCTATTTCTCCAATTATTACTTTATTATCTCTCTCTATCTCTCTAATCATTACATCTCTCTCTAATCATTACACCTATCTTCAATCATTACCCTATTTCTCTCTCAACCCACTACCAAAACTAAATTAAACTAAACTCCTAACCAAACAAAGCCAAAGCCTCTCTCTCTCTCTCTCTCTCTCTCCTTCCTTCCTATGATATAAACAGCTCCACCCACATAATGGGTGTTAGGGGCACATCAGTTGTGCCACACCTCAACCACATTCTTCTCACATACAGGTGAGGCCCGTTCCACATACAGGTGGGGCCCATTCTAGTGAGCTCCACTTATATGTGAGAGGGGTGTGGCTGAGGTGTGGTGCACCTGACGTGCCTCTAGCATTTTTGCAGACAAATGTCCACCCCCTTTGCCTTATAACCCATTTACTGGAAAAAGCAAAATACCAATTTCACCCAACAAATCAAGAACAAGAAGCCAACAATAGGAGGCTAAAATGATCCAAATAGAGCACAAATTGCCAAGCAAAAGCACCCCCAAAGTGATTCTTATTAGGGAGAATTTTTCATAAGTCCACTATAGCACTTTCTAAATCTGCTAAGTCCACTTCTAAATTCTAAAACCCCCTAAGTCCACTAACCTATTAGTAAGGATATAATAACCTTGTTTTTAAAAATCTTTTTGCCCCCTTTTTTCATCTATTTCAAAAACATCAATTTGAAATTTCCATATCCCGAAAATTTCTCCTATTCAATACAAAACCCATTCCCCTTCCCCCCTTTCCCCCTCCCCATTTTCAGAACGAACCTTTCTTTTCGTGAAAACCTGTAGCACTAGATCGCCAACCATTTCATCATCGGCCTTCTTCGTTCACCAATGGTCTCGCCTGTTGCTAGTCGTCGTTCTTCGCTATAGTTTCAGTCGGACGTTCTTGTCCGTTTGTTGCCGTTCTTTGCCCAGATTCAGTCGGACATTCTTCTCCGTTCATTGCCCATTCTAGTCGGATGGTAGTCGCCGTTCTTTGCCAGTCCTAGCCGGGTTTTAGTCGCCGTTCTTCGCAGTGCTCTCCTTCGTTTCAGTCGGACGCCGTCGGGCTCGTCGCAGTTGTTCGCCTTCATTTATCCATCGCCGACAAATCCTACATCGGAATCGATTACCAGGTATGTTTGTCTTCGTATATATGGTTATATGAAAATGTGAATCTTTGATCCGTAAGGGTGTGGTTGAATTAAGTAAAAGTAATGACACATGGTTATATGTACATGAATTTATTGATATAATGTTATATATGATATACTGACACGTGAAAGGTTATATATGAAGTTATATCATGAAATATATATATCATATACCGTATCATTTTCATTGTGTTGCAACAACATACAAATGTTAAATGTTCCATATTAATTTTGATATAATGTTATATATGATCAGTAGACTTGTGGAAGGTTATATATCATGTTTTCACCTGAAATATATATGGTTATATATTATATAATGTTAGGTGTTTTATTAATGTCTTTCTATTTCAGTAACGGTAGTCCAATTGCACTGAAACTGTTTTTTTGCTGGCTTTGGAATATTTTTTGTACTTTTTTTGCTGCTATTAAGAAACATATATGGTTATATATTCAGGTCTATAAGCCGCTGCGCGGACCTATTCAATAACGTAAATTTAGCAGTTTATTAGTTTTTGTGTATAAATATATGTCAATTTATTTTGTACATATAACCATATATCATGAGATATATAACGTTTAGGTTTTTCGTTTAACAGCTGATATCATAAAACATATATGGTATTATACGAATTCTTGAATCTTTTTTTAACATATAAAGCTATATGTTTCTCTCTATTTAACTTTTTCTTATATGTGCGGAAATGACAAATCCACAAGAAATAGGAATATGGTTTCATGAAGTGCCTAATCCAATTTATTGCAAATTGGAATATCACCACAATGACACCGTGATAATGGAGTTTAGGATGAACTCCAACCTCCAACCTCAGAAGAGGTGATAAGTGCCAAAATATACATATTTTGGCCCTCTAAACTACATTTGTTATTCATTTATTTTTGGTAATTGATATTTATTTTGTTCTTTTGTTGTGTATAGGTTGTTCGAGCTCGTTGTTTGAGATTTTGGATTAAAGCGGAAATACTCCAATTGATCACACGTGTATTTGGTGGGCCAAAGTAAATGTTTTATTAATTGGTTTGACTAAGAATTGGGCTGACATAACAACCAAGGATGGTGCCCAAATTACTTATATTTTACGAGGGCTTTGTGCAAGTAATTAGGTCGGCACTTCTCATCACTTATAAAAGGAGGACGAAAGGACGGGGGCTGGGATCTTTTGCTGGGATATCACTTTTTACATAGAAGGCAGCAGCCATCAGGAGATGGGATTCCCACGCACGGACGAAACACAGAGGGAAGCGGCGGTGATATCTTCTTGGATTCATCACGCACAGAAAAAATAGAAGAACGAGGGCAGCCGAGGTTTTGGTTCCGATTATTGTTTACAGTATTGTGTTTTTCTCTTTAAGTTTTTTATGCTTTATTCAATTACGCGCGCTCCGGTAACTAGTTTTAATTTCTGTTTTCAATAAAAGTTATTTGCTGGTATTTGATTCGTTGATATTTTTCTGTTTATTTTTCATCTTGCGCAATAGAAGCATGTTCCAAGTTTGGGTTTCTTGTGTTTCTTGTTCAATGCATAGTGAGTAGTTGTTTAGGTAGGGTCGCGGGGTGATTAGCACACCGTGGCTAGTCTGGCACTGCTCCTATTTTTAAACAATGAAGAGAAATAATTTTAGATTGGGAAAATACTTCCCGCAAACGAACCTGGGCATCGTCGGAGCCTATGTGA
>BPLS01024156.1:0-19073 GCA_019656275.1 Rhododendron kiyosumense | reverse complement strand
TTGTAAAGAGAGAGATACACACTGGGTACATAACTTAGGTGTAATCCGCGACAGCAAAAGAAAGTGATCTCATGGGACAGGGCATAGCTAGCGGTTGGGGAGGAAAGATCCCGCGGAGGAGATCTTAGATTACACGTTAAGTTAATGGATAGTAATAACCGGTTTACGTGGATCAAACTCTGTTTTACATCAGGAGCGACCTATATTACTCACATTATAGGGATGTGGATAGCCAACCCCCGATTCCTACCCTAGATGGAAGCCACAACCCTCTCAACGCTCAAGAAGAGGACGAGACAGCCCAACTAGCTGCAGAAGTGGAAAGTCTACAAGCATTCATGACTGACACCCCGGATTTTTCCATGGGAGATGACTACTTAGCGGGGATGTTTCCTGCCCTTTATCAAATGAGACAGGCTCACCAGAGGATCACAGTTCTCACTGACACCATCGCTCGCTCCACCGTTGAAAATCACAAGATACGAGGAATGTTAGCCTACATCCTGGGAGTAGAAGTGGGAACACAAGAGGATCCCGAAGAACCCCTTGAGGAAGAGGAAAATCCCGAAGAACCCTCTAAGGAAGACGAGGACCCAAAAGAATTTCCATTTCCAGGGTTAGACCACGATTACCGTTTGGGCCCCTAGCAGCCAGAGCAGGAGGAGCCAATAGTACCAGAGGAAGAACAGAACCAAGATGAAGAGATGGGCAATGCTGAGCCGAAATTGGAAGAAGATGCAGAAAATAGAAGTGATAGTGACGATGGATTTTTGGCAGAACCGGAGATGGATGATTATGGCTGGCTCTTACCCATAGATGCACCAAAAGTCATGGATGCTGAGCTGCAGTGGTGGCTAACAAGCCAACGGCTTGAAATGCAAGAATCTCCACCTTCTCCAGCCCCCGTACCAATAGAAGAATCCGACAGTGAGCGTGAAGTCATAGATGCCGACCCACCACCTCGTTGATGCGTCCCTTTTGGTAGTCGTTGAAGTTTACCAAACGGCCGTCAAATTCAATTATTTATTAACCAGACTACAACTAAAGATTTGCATAGTATAGGGAGGAAGTCCGAGTCGATCCACAGGGAGCTCGAATATAGCTTGTTCGGATTGTAGATGTAAGGATTTGAGGTGTTAAGGGGGCCAATTTTAGGTTTTCCTTTGTAAGGTGAGAAATGCCCATATGAAAAAGACTAGAAATTGAGTTTGAACTAAGAATTAAAGGCGGCAAGGCAATAGAGTTACTAACGCCCATAACTTAAGCCAATCAACTTTTCTTAACAAAAACACGGTTGAATCACACGGCATAGGTTATCAACCGGAAGGTTTAGCGGTGAAAATGATTAGACTTGATATAGAGTTTGAATAACAAACTAAACACAAGGCGTGACATCGCTCACGGAGCCATGTGAGCGAGCCCATGATCACCGGAGATTAACAACGCCAAGACTTGCATTCAAACTAAATATCAAGGTCAATAACTAGAAGCATAGTTTGGAAAGCGAGCAAGTTCTTTGGTTCTTTCGGCAAACACAAGGCGAGACATAGCTCACGGAACCATATGAGCGAGCATATGATCACCGGAGGTTAACATCGACAAGTTTTGTTACATAAAAGGCGAACCACACACATTTTCAAGCCAAACCTCAAGTCTTATGTTGAGAAAGTCAAGATAAACATAAGTCACGAGGTGTTAATCACCCCATGGCCGAGCCTAAACAACTACTCACACATAATGAAAAGACTAGAAAACTTGCTTAAGGAAAAAAACATGATTAACCGATAGAAATGAAAATAAACTTAATTTATATGAAGATCCAACAAGTAGCTACAACATTAATGAACGAGAATTTAACATACAACAAAGACTTACCAAGGTTCTTGAAGGAATTACACTAGGAAAGCTTTAAAACCATTAATGGAGCTTTAAAAAGAAAAAGACTTAAAACATAAATATCTACCTATTCTATCTATATGAGGGAGAGAGAGAGAGGGGCCTATTTATACAAGGCAACTCATCCTCTACAAAAATATCCTTGAACTTGCCAAAAGTGGCAAGTATTCCATAAATGGAAAGTCTAAAAAGCAGTAAAAATATCTGCAGGAGACAAAAGTTATCAATACTATGAGCAAAGGTATTGATAACACCCTTCAAATGATCCCCCGGAGAAGTATGTTATCGATAACTCCAACAAAATGTTATCGATACCCTCAGGTCTGGACAACTTCTGGACCAAAATGGGACCAATGTTATCGATAACAAATGGAATGTTATCGATAACATTCTTCAAAACTGCAAGTTCAGGCTCAGGCTTCAGCTTCAGCAAACAGCTTCAACACAGCTTCTCAGCACTTATTTTCATTCTCTAAAGTTAAGTAAATGCTACATTTTAATCCTTTTTTTTACCTTTCCTTTACTTTAATTTAATTTATTTAATGAAAATAAGAAAGTACCCCCCATTTGGAAACAATGGAATTACCAGAATTTCAAGATTCCATTTAAATCAAAATGTCAACCCCCCACTTTTAGTACAAAACGGAAAACTGCACATTTTTCTCAAGAGAAAATGACTCAAAACATGACCTTACTCTTTAAATTAAATCTTGTAACTTTATAGTTACTCTTAGAAAAATTCAAGAATCAATTACTGATAAGCACCCAGAAATGTAATGAAAGGGTGCGCTAGTGTCTAGGTTTAGTTTAATTTACTCATTAATTAGTTGTTTTTAACTTAGTTGTCTCGTAGAGTTTGTTTGTTTTGTTTTGTAGGAGAATCGCTTAATAAGGAGCTTTAAAGGCTTAAGGCATGTCATGGCCTGAAGTTGCCCGATGGCCAAGGCGCAGCTCAGGCAGAGCCCAGGCAGAAGACCATCGCCAAGGCGCATTTCAGGCAAAAGTTACCCGACGTCAAGGCTGAGTAAGGCGAGGCCAAGGCCAAGGCGTGACCAACGGCTGAGCAACGCCAAGGCAGAGCCAAAGCAAGAGGAACAGCCCGGGCAGAAGAAGCCGTTGCCAAGGCAGAAGCAGCCGACGCCAAGGCAAGACCAGGCGACGCTCGAGCAGAGCCAAGGCAAGATCAAGGCAGCAGCTCCACTATTGAGCTCGGCATCGATGGGATTCCAAATTTGACATCGATGCCGAGGCCATTAGTGCCCCAAAACCCTTACCAGCTTAGGCATCGATGGGATGCCAAATTTGACATCGATGCCGAGGCCATTAGTGCTCCAGTCCCTTATTAAGCTCGGCATCGATGGACTAAATGGCTTTACATCGATGCCGAGCCCCTTAGTGGCCCATCTTAAGCACTTTGCCATCGATGCCGAGGGCCTTAGGGGCGAATCTTCAGAGCATCGTGGGAATATTCCAGGCGCGGATCTCCTGAGTATAAAAGATTGTGACATCATTTTGTACAAACATAGGGTAGCACGTTTTTACATAATTTTCTAGATCTAACTTAGGTTCATTTTTTGCTTTTTGAATGTTCTTGAGTGTTCTTCATTTTCAGCCCTTCATTATTCAATTTTCTTCTTTAATTAGTTAGTTTTTGATAATTTCGCCTTTATTAAAGTTGTTGCTCTAGTCCCGATCTATCTTAGTCTCTATTTTTTTTCTAGTCTTATGTTTTCAATTATGCTTAGTAAATTTTCGCTTGCTCTTATCTTCGTAGATATGCGTGAGTAGTTTCAAGGGTTGGGTCATGGGATGATTAGCATCCCGTGGCTTGGGTAAAAATTGCATTTTTCACCAATAAAGCTTCAATTTTTAGATTTGAAAATTAATGTGGGGTTCGGATTTATTTGGGGGATTACCGAGGTGTTAACCTCTTTGATCATGTGTAGGTAGGAGCTTCGCCTACCTACCACACATGATGCTTAGAGCTCTGTCGCTCGAGGGGTTCACCAAATGAGTTCTAGAGCTAGCTTGATAATCGAATCTCTTTTTCCCGGTTTTGATACCTACAATTGTGTATTTTAAATCGCGTGAATTGGTGAAAAATGCGATTTAGCCTAAGTCATGGGTGCTAGAATTCCTAGACCTAACCTATCTTTTATCTAGTTTATTCGTCTTAATTTAGCCATTTTAATTCCACCGTTCAAAGTAAAACCAAGTTGACTGGCTAAAAGTCGAAAACCCTACTTGCATCTACAAATCCGAGGCGAGCCATAAACTAATTCCCTTGGGTACGATCCCGGACTTCTCCGGATTATTATGCTTCAAATGACGTATTAAGCCCTACGCTTGGGGTAATATTCTTCAACACGGAAGATAACGAAGCATTTTTGGCGCCGTTGCCGGGGATTTCTTATTATGGCTTTCTTGGAGGTTCGACAAACCACTGTAAGTATCCCGCTTTCGTCTCTTAGTTGTAGTTTAGTAGTTTATGTGTTAACTTATGTGTTAGTAGCTCATATTTAGTTGGGTGGATACCTCTAACCTGGTTCTACTAAACTTGAGGTGTAACGAAGCCTAGCTAAATATCGAGTTATCATAGTTAGTTAGCTTAGTTTAATTTGTTAGTCTACTTAGCTTAATTTGATTGCATTGCTTAGCCGAGGTGGTGGCATAACCCCTCGCATATCTTGATTGTTAAAGTTGTGGTGGCGGCATAGCCCCTCCAGTCTGTTAGCTTGCTGGTAGTAGTTAGTATTTGTTTTTGTGTATGCCTGTTTACTCGAAGTAGCAATGGGGACTATGGCTTATTTTGCAAGGCGCAATGGAGGGTATGCAAAACAATTTGATTGTTCAGTGCCAATTCCTATATTTTATGGCTTGGCATCAGAAAATCCATTTTCGCATATTGATGATCTTGAGAAAGTTTTTGCTAACGATGAAAGGGCTATTTTACAAGTATTCCCAGCCTCTTTGCGTGATAGTGCTCAAAATTGGTTTTATTCTCTGAGTCCAGGATTGACATGGCAAGAGATTATAGAACAATTTTTCAAAACTTTCACTCCCTCATATGAGACTCATATGCTTTTACAAGAACTATCTCATTTCTATCAACTAGATGATGAGTCTTTTTCTCAATATTGGGAGCGATTTAAAGGTTCCGTATTCTCTTGGTCAAATTTTAATTGTGAGCTTGGCAGTCTTCTGGCTATCTTTTGCCATGGTTTAAATCCTAAGACATGTCAAGTTGATTTTATGTCCAATGATGAATTTCTGGATAAAAACGCTGAAGATGGTTGGGATTACCTTGATAAATTAGCCCAAAAGCTCCACTTTTGTAAGTTGACTGAAAATTTTGAGGATTCCAACTTGGATGCCATGGAAGGGGAAATTAAGCCGCATATCTTGGTGGAAACTGTTAGTTTAGATTGTGACAGCTCCTCAGAGTCTACATGGAGTAATGAGCCTATTGATGAAACTGAGGACCAGAGTTCTTCTCTTTTGGATTCCCCTCTATGTGATGATCCAGGGGGGAAATATCTAACCACTGAAGTTGTCTCTTCAAATCCCCCAAGTCTTGATATTCTCACCGCTAAGGAAATGGATGCTGAGGTAGATTCCTTATACTCTTTGTTAGAAAAACAAGATGCATGTGAGCCTATTCTTGAGAAGTTACCAATCATAGAATATATTGATTTTCTTGGTGTTGACAATTATCTTGTGGTTTATCATCCTTATATTGTAGATTTTGTCAACAATTTGAAAATTGATTTTGTTTGGGCTATGCACTTGGAAGAACTTAAATTTTTAAAACGAATTCAGCAATTGCTTTACTCAAAGTATCTTATCTTATGGCATGGTCGAGTTCAATTTTTGGCAAAGAGTGTAGCTTGGAGGGCTCTGTTTAGTCTAATAGTTCTTAATGGCATGCTAAATGTTTGTAGCCCACGTGTGGCTAAACCCTCTCTTTCTTTTTCTCTCTAATTTTTCATTCTCATTCTCTCTCTCTCTTTTTGGCATGTTTGTTTTCTTTCTTGCTTCGCATCCTTTGTTTAGTTATGCATGTTCTATGTTGTTTTTCTTTCTTGCTTTGTTCTCTTTTGTTTAGTTATGCATGCTTTGTTTGTCTTTGTCTTGTTTCTTATTGTTTGTTTCGAATAAAATCTTGGAGATAAATCACTTGAAAAGATATCATCAATGTGTTAGTGTAAAAAGGGCTTTCAGTAGCTTTTCTTGGTAATAGTTTATCGTTAATGATCCATGCTCTCCGCGATTGCCCCTAATCGGAGGCAACTTAGGTCTATGAGTGAGGTTTGATATTGCCTGGAGTGCACGCTAGGTTGTATCGTGTCCTTGCTTATTTTTGATCCTAGGGGACGCTGAACTTAATTGTTTGGCGAGGTCGAGCGATAGATTTTATTACGGGCGCTAGCATAACACATGTTCAACGGTCTAGTATAGCCACCCATTACTTACCCCCCCCGGTAAGAAATGGGAAGAAAAGTATGACTCGTGTGATCGCGTGAGGATCGGGTGGTGCATTTCATTCTGTTTTGCATGTTTTGATTTGTTCGTTGCATGTTCTTTATGTTTGTCTTTATTTTCTGTCTTTTCATTTTTGGTTTAGTTTGAAGCCGGATAACATGGGCCGGTGGTTCTAATGTCAATTATTTTGTGGAAGGTCGTTCTCTTAAGTCTTCTGCAGGGTTTATGTGCTACCACACCAGCCTTGGTGGATTGGGTCTAAAGCCGGAGTGAGTGAGGCATTCAGGAGCCCTAAGCATGGGTGTGGCTATGAGCCGCGGTTGTTAGTCCGATAAAGCTTTGGATATGGCCCTGTGTGACTAGCTATGGTTCCGAGTTGGTAGAACCGAAGGAGTGAACCCTGGAAGCATCTAATCTGGCTGGAGCAAAACATTGGCATAAAATCCTTCAACTTGGTCGAGGTATTTAGGGGTTGACATTCCCCTTGGACGGTACATTCGCGCACTCTTCCTTTCTTCGCTCATGTTCCTAATGCTATGAGGGCATAGCATCGCTTTAAGTTGGGGGGAGGGGTTAGCTTATGTGCTATTTGTTTGATTTTTGTGTTTGTGTTGCATTTTGTGTTAAATTTGAAAAATTTCAAAAAACAATAGAAAATTGAAAATTTCAAAAAAATGAGAAATTGAAAAATCCAAAAAAATGAGAAAATTCAAAATTTTCAAAAATAAATAAAGGTTTTTACTTGCAAATCTTTCCTTTTATCATGGATTTTAGTTTTGTTCATAACTTGTTGCATGCGCAATCATTGTTAGTTGGCAAGAGCTCATAACAATCCTAAGAAATTTTGTGCCTCTCAATTTGCATACTTAGTTGAAAATTGAATGGTTTAAGTTTTGAGCAAGTTTTTGAGCAAGTTTTGGTCCATATCCCCACCTTTCCAATAAATTGCTTGTAGTTAGGTGAATAATCGCATGTCCATGTCTAGTTGTGTTTAAATGTCGATTTTCAATCATTTTGGAATCCAAAGCGCACTTAGGAAAGGATACAAGGCATTCTTTGCATAATCATACCACATATGTGTCACCTAATCCTACTTTGCATCCTCGTCTATTTCCCGTTCTTTGCTTTAACCTAGGTAACCGGATGTTTGGAGGGTTGCGTGAAAATAGCTTTCAATGATTCAAGGAGATGTGGGGGTGGTGTGAATATGATAGAAGTGGTTGGAATGCGAAAAGACAAAATTTGATACATGAATCCCTATCTTTCCTCTCTCACTACAAAAGCAAAAATCCCAAATTTTCATTTCCCTCTCCAAAAAGCCCCAAAATTGGCTCTTCAATCTCTCTCTACTAACCTTACCTCAAATGACCCTATTCCTCAAAGAAAAGAAATCAAAGAAATGCTATGAAAGAGGGGATTTGAAAGAGGGTTGAATACTTTGATAAGAAAATTGGTTTGACTTATGGGTTAGCATTCATTTCGGATGAGCAAGAGTTCAATGGAAAAGGGGAAGCTCAAGGCTTAATACCGTGGGAAGTCGGATGAGGATGGTGACTAGATGTGATAGAGTCGGTGGTAGTAGTTTAGTAGGCCTTCTCTAGTAGTTTTCTTTATTTCTTATTCGTAACTTTGTTTGGTGCTTAGCCGGCGTGTGGTCATATCTTGGGTAGTTTAGGGTCGGTAGTGGCCAAGGGTAGATGAACCTTGCTAGCATATGGCCACTACACTATTTTGTAGTCCCTTCCCTTTGTAACCAAGGTCATTATAAGCTTAACAAGTCCTTAGTTGATCTTTCGTGCGTTTGGATTCCATTTTGATTGACTGTCTGATGGTTGCATAATTAGTTAATGGCATGCTTTCCTTTCGTTATCCAAATTTCTTCTGCTTGAGTTTAACTCTTTTGAATAAGTGCTGTAGTTCCTTGAGGCAGAGTAGTTCTTGTTCACTTTTGCCTGTTTTTCAAGCACTTTTTCGGTGGATATGGTTTAAGTCTGAATTCTCAAAGTTTTGTGTCCCGTATCCTCCCATTGTTCGAGGACACAAACTTTTTAGCTTGCTCTTTTACTTGCTTGTTACTTAGCCTGTTTAATTGGATGCTAAAATTGTGAGTTGTAGAAATGAAATAAAAAGTTGGATTGTTGAACTCTTGCTAGTTGGTAATGTTGAGCATGTTCTAAGTTATGATAGCGGAATAGATTGCAAGGTTGTTAGTTTTTAAATTTTTCGTATGTTATTTGCTAGGGACTAGCAAACCTTAAGTTGGGGGGCGTGATAAGCACCCAGAAATGTAATGAAAGGGTGCGCTAGTGTCTAGGTTTAGTTTAATTTACTCATTAATTAGTTGTTTTTAACTTAGTTGTCTCGTAGAGTTTGTTTGTTTTGTTTTGTAGGAGAATCGCTTAATAAGGAGCTTTAAAGGCTTAAGGCATGTCATGGCCTGAAGTTGCCCGATGGCCAAGGCGCAGCTCAGGCAGAGCCCAGGCAGAAGACCATCGCCAAGGCGCATTTCAGGCAAAAGTTACCCGACGTCAAGGCTGAGTAAGGCGAGGCCAAGGCCAAGGCGTGACCAACGGCTGAGCAACGCCAAGGCAGAGCCAAAGCAAGAGGAACAGCCCGGGCAGAAGAAGCCGTTGCCAAGGCAGAAGCAGCCGACGCCAAGGCAAGACCAGGCGACGCTCGAGCAGAGCCAAGGCAAGATCAAGGCAGCAGCTCCACTATTGAGCTCGGCATCGATGGGATTCCAAATTTGACATCGATGCCGAGGCCATTAGTGCCCCAAAACCCTTACCAGCTTAGGCATCGATGGGATGCCAAATTTGACATCGATGCCGAGGCCATTAGTGCTCCAGTCCCTTATTAAGCTCGGCATCGATGGACTAAATGGCTTTACATCGATGCCGAGCCCCTTAGTGGCCCATCTTAAGCACTTTGCCATCGATGCCGAGGGCCTTAGGGGCGAATCTTCAGAGCATCGTGGGAATATTCCAGGCGCGGATCTCCTGAGTATAAAAGATTGTGACATCATTTTGTACAAACATAGGGTAGCACGTTTTTACATAATTTTCTAGATCTAACTTAGGTTCATTTTTTGCTTTTTGAATGTTCTTGAGTGTTCTTCATTTTCAGCCCTTCATTATTCAATTTTCTTCTTTAATTAGTTAGTTTTTGATAATTTCGCCTTTATTAAAGTTGTTGCTCTAGTCCCGATCTATCTTAGTCTCTATTTTTTTTCTAGTCTTATGTTTTCAATTATGCTTAGTAAATTTTCGCTTGCTCTTATCTTCGTAGATATGCGTGAGTAGTTTCAAGGGTTGGGTCATGGGATGATTAGCATCCCGTGGCTTGGGTAAAAATTGCATTTTTCACCAATAAAGCTTCAATTTTTAGATTTGAAAATTAATGTGGGGTTCGGATTTATTTGGGGGATTACCGAGGTGTTAACCTCTTTGATCATGTGTAGGTAGGAGCTTCGCCTACCTACCACACATGATGCTTAGAGCTCTGTCGCTCGAGGGGTTCACCAAATGAGTTCTAGAGCTAGCTTGATAATCGAATCTCTTTTTCCCGGTTTTGATACCTACAATTGTGTATTTTAAATCGCGTGAATTGGTGAAAAATGCGATTTAGCCTAAGTCATGGGTGCTAGAATTCCTAGACCTAACCTATCTTTTATCTAGTTTATTCGTCTTAATTTAGCCATTTTAATTCCACCGTTCAAAGTAAAACCAAGTTGACTGGCTAAAAGTCGAAAACCCTACTTGCATCTACAAATCCGAGGCGAGCCATAAACTAATTCCCTTGGGTACGATCCCGGACTTCTCCGGATTATTATGCTTCAAATGACGTATTAAGCCCTACGCTTGGGGTAATATTCTTCAACACGGAAGATAACGAAGCAATTACCGCCATTTTTTATCTCGAAAATCGAAACTTTTTCAGAAAGTCATTTTTCCATACTTAGACAGATTTTAGGGGGCCAACAGGGTCTTCGGGTACTTGGAAGCTTCCGGAGCATTCATTGACCTTCAAACGCGCCTTATTTGCACATTTTACCTGAAAATACTAAACACACACCTTACGTGCAACATCGCATAAAAACGATAATATATATGTATAAACACAACATGCTAGAGGACTTAAGCACCAAGAATATGCATTATTGGGTGCTTATCACTTGTTCCAAGATGGCTCGACCCGCAAGAATTCCATGGGTGGGACACCACTCCAACTATGATTGGGTCTATATACAGCTGGAACCACTATACCCTTGCCCATTAAAGATCCAATCCCAGTCCGCTTACTTAGAGCCAGTACAGATCCGAGCCCTATTCTATAATGGATACTACCTCATTGCCGTACCCTTAGGATTCCAGGAACACTACACCGACCGCATCCATTATTCACGAGTCACAAGGCTCCGTCCCGAGCAGGAACATCGTATCATTTCAGAGAATGCCGACTTCACCGATCACGTCACCTATGCAGAGATACCCATCCACCTAGAACCTTATAACAACCCAAACCCCAACGAAGGACAGCAGGAACCACTATGGCGAGTAACATGGCGTTGTTGCGGGCTCACAGAGGACACCGTCGAAAAGCAGAGTCTTCTAGCAGAATATTTTCCTATGCTTTTCGATTGATCGATTCCTTTGGCATCTACTTGTCATTTCACGCACAACACATTTTCTTTTTCTTCTTTCTAGGAAAACAATTGTGGTAATAGGAATTTTCTTGACTTTTAGTAGCTACATATCTGAGTAGTATGTTTTGACATGAATGATGTGTTTGATTCATTTTGTTAGTGAAAGAAAAGTTTCGTATGATGTTCTGCTTCCATGGATATAATAAATATACAAATATATATGTTCTTATAATAAACCCCCCTTACTAAATTATAACATAACGGTATCTAGATGGAGGAAATAAGAGACAACCAGAATAACGAGCAAAATAATTGACAAAATGGAGTCCCTCAACTCAACGGCCAAATTGGGACTACCGAGCTAGTCCAACTCATACAAGCATTCATTGCCGCTGTGACTGCAAATACCCAAACTCCGCCCGGAGCCCCGCACACACCTCGAGGGCCAATGATCAGGAGTCAGGCACTGAATGAATTCTGCAAGCGTCGCCCGCCCTACTTTCAAAGAGAACCTAACCCCACAGCTGCGGAAGCTTGGCTGGAAGAAATCAAGAAAATTCTTGAAACCTAGACATTCAAGATGCCAACAATAGAATTGCTCTAGCTACTTATCAGATGCAAAGTGAAGCTCAGCATTGGTGGAACCTGATGAAGAACACCCATGATATGGTAACAATGACTTGGGAAAGGTTCGAGGAAATTTTCCTTGACAAGTACTTTCCAACACCTATCACAAAAGCAATGGCCTTGGAATTCATGAACCTCGAGCAGGGTACGATGACCGTTACCCAATACATAGCACGCTTTGAAGAATTGTCACGTTATGGCTCGGCAATCATACCTACTGATGACAACAAAGCAAGAAAATTTGAGTGGGGACTCAATGAGACACGCCAAGCGGTGGTGGCACACACTTTCCACCTACTCACAAGTGGTGCAATGCGCGCTGAAGATGGAGAGAGAAAACTTGGATTTTAAGGCAAGGCGTGAGCAAAAGAAACCAATGCCTGCAGTTGGAGGACCTATCCACACCAGCCATAACAAAAGGAGTAACCCCACCTCCCAACCCTACCACCAAAACTATCCTCGCTCCCAACCATCACAATTCAACACAACCTAGAGGAACCCCAACCCAGGGTTCAATCCAAACCCTAACCCTAATCCGAACCAGATCCAAGCACTAAACCGAGGTCCAAACCCTAATCCTGGACCAGACCGCAACCTCTTTCCCTAGAACCAATACCCAGTCCGCCGCTGCTATTTCTTCCATGAAGAGGGACATATCCAGATCAACTGCCCCAAATTGATCGAAGTTGGAAACCAGGGAGGACAAGCGCCGCAAAATCAAGTCAAGACTACAGGAATTGGAAATCAGAATCAAGCTAGGCCAGTTTGGAATGGTAACCAACCCGGAGGGCAAAACCAACCTTGTGGTGGGTGGAACCAACTGCCAACTCGCCCTTTTCAAAACAGAGGATCAAACGGACCAATCCAGCCCAATGCTGGAAGGGTGTTTGCACTGTAAGGAACAAAAGAGGAGATGAACCCTACAGTAATCCAAGGTACCCTCACTCTTTATACTACATGCATTCAGGTACTATTTGATTCTAGAGCTTTGCACATATTCATATCTGCCGCATGTGTATCTACACTTGGATTAGAAACTGAACCTCTAAAGACAACTATGCATGTGACCTCACCATTAGGGGGTATGATTTCGGTAGTACTAATTTGTAAGGGGTGCGAACTGGAACTATCGAACTTACGGTTAACATGCGACTTACGAGTAATCAAAATGACGAACTTTGACGTCATACTCGGGATGGACTGGTTGACTGCACACCTAGCTATCATAGACTGCCATCGAAAGATAGTGACAGCTTATTCGCCAGATGGAACGTGTTTCAAGTTTAAGGGGGATAGACAAGACCCTTTTGCACCCCATGCGCACAAAACGAAGTGGCATAGTGTAGACACCCTAATCTAGGCTTTCAGATTAGTTTATTTACGGTTTTTGATTCCCCGATGATGAAATGGATCAAGAACACCCCGGAAATAATAGCGTGTTTGAGTTTTGAGTGTTTGAAAAACCCTTGAACCTAACCTAATCCTAAGCCACTTCAAAAGGCCAAAAAAATCGTACTGACGGGCGCGAACATCCCGCGCTGGGGCGCACCATCGTGCGCCAGACTCACTCCATCGCACGATGGTCAAACTGCCAGGTGGTGGTCAACAGTCAAAACTTGACCGTTGACCATCGCGCGCCAAGGCGCACCATCGCGCGACGAACCAATCTCCCACCAACCTTTCTTGAGATAGATAGTTAGCTACCAATGCAACCCAAAGCCAGCCTCGTGGACTAGCTGAACTCCTCTCCTGGCACCAACCAGATCCACCATCGCTTTCTATATATAGCCCCATTGTTTCTCTTTTAAAGGGTTACCAAAAAAAACCAAAAAGGGCCACACAAACCCTAACACACTTGATATTTCATCACTTTAGCCATTTTCCTACACTCATTTTACAAGCTCAAGCACCTTTCAAACTCAAAAACCAAAGGTATAGCTTACCTTTGTTCTATTTTCTGTTCTGATCCCTGAGGGGGGCTGGCAGGGTCAAGGCTGGTAATCAATACTAATCCTGGTCCTAAAGCTGGCAAGGTTTCAAAAATCATCATGTTAGGAACCAACACGCGATGGTCCCACTCTCGCACCCGACTGTTTCAGTCCAGCGTGCTATGGACCGCGTGGGGATTGGTATCCTACTGTTTTGTATTTATTTACATATAGATCACTTTTAAGCATGTTAAAAATCAGTTCACTACTTTCCTTTGTTAGAAACTGCTAGTATATAATTAATTTGTATTTATGTTATTTTAGAGTATCCCTTAGATCATTCTGGACCTGTCCCAAAATCAAGAAATGTGTAAACCAAGCACTGGTCTGATTGCACCAGGGCGCACCATCGCGCACCAGATTGGCTCTATCGCGCGACAGAGCGCCAGGGTGCACCCTCGCGTGCCAGACTGGCTCTGTCGCGCGATAGTCTGCCTCTGACCAGTGAGTGGCCTTGCATGGGTAACTTGGCCTTAGGCCATTATTTTGTCCCCACACTGTTTATAGGGTGTTTTATTAATTTGTAGGGCTTTTTCAGCTTTTAAGCTACTTAGATCTATATATTATGCTACCTATAAACTGCGTGGTTTGTCCTGAGTATGCACTGATCCTTGCAGAGCTCAAAAGGAGATAAAATTTAACCTGTTGGAAGGATATTAACCCTCGCGTGATGGAATGGGTCTGACGCGCGATGATGAACTTGCATGCTGGCAGACCCGTGCATGCAAGTTGGCCATTGTTTGTGTCGTATTCATACCAACGCATTGTTTTGATATCCAATCACAGTTTTGAATTTTATCTCATTTATTTTTCAATATTTCATCCATGCATGCTATCTATCATATCCTGCAAACATGTTACAGTTTTAATCCTCATTAAACTGTTCCCCGCCCTAAATGGCTAAAAAATGATTAATCAAACAGAATCGCAAACAAACATCTTTCACAAATGTCTAAGTAGAGACCAATTTCCGGATTGGGCTAGAGGGGTGTCATAAAACCCTTCCCCCCTCGTAACCTGGCTCCCGAACCCAGATATTGTTATGACGGACTGGTTCCTTAACTTTTTCAAATCAAATAGCGCGGCAAGTGCTTCGAAATACGGTTCCTTGGGTGACAGACCTTCAAACCCGAGTGGCGAATCTGTATTTTGCGAGCGCTTGTCGTCCAACATTAAAGCGCTCCATCGAACCAGCATTTTCTTTAGGGAAGGGAATGGAATCCTTTCCCAAGAAAAGGGTACACTACCCACACATAGGAAGCTTACTGGATGGTTAGCGAGTCTTAAATTGGAGGAAATGGACCGAATGGAGTTGGGCTTCCCTCACGTCGTCTGCGAGTACGAGGACGTATTTCCAGAGGAATTACCAGAATTACCGCCGCCAAGGGAATTGAATTTCACCATCGAACTACAACCCGACACGGCCCTAATCTTGATGGCCCCGTATCGTATGGCTCCAGTAGAACTACGAACGTTGAAGACACAGCTACAGAAACTTTTAGAAAATGGTTTTATCTGACCTAGTACCTCACCTTGGAGAGCTCCAACGCTATTCGTCAAAAAGAAAAAAGGAACGCTCCGACTTTGTATCGATTACCGCCAACTCAACAAAGTCACCATCAAGAACCGATATCCTCTACCGAGAATAGATGACCTATTCGACCAACTGAGAGGGTTGACTTGTTTCTCGAAGATTGATCTAAGATCTGGATATCACCAATTGCGAGTTCGGGATTGTGACATACTTAAGACGGCGTTCCACACGCGTTACGGACACTACGAGTTCATAGTCATACCGTTCGGCTTAACCAATGCTCCTGCTGTTTTCATGTGCCTAATGAACCAAATTTTCACGCCGTACTTGGACAAATTTGTGGTAGTGTTCATCGATGACATCCTTGTATACTTTCCAACGGAGAAAGAACACGAAGACCACTTGAGAATTGTCCTCCAAGTACTTCGAGACAACCATTTGTATGCGAGGGCCAGCAAGTGCGAATTCTGGATGAAAGAAATCAAATTCCTAGGACACGTGGTGTCAGAGAAAGGAATCTCAGTCGATGATAGCAAGGTAGAAGCAGTCATGGACTGTAAAAGACCTTCTACGGTGTTCAAGATTAGAAGTTTCTTGGGATTAGTCGGCTACTACAGAAGGTTCATTCAGGATTTCTCCATCTTGGGAAAACCATTGACGCGACTGACCCAAAAAGGGGTTAAGTTTGAATGGAACGAAGCATGTGAGAGATCCTTCCAAGAAATTAAGAAGAGGCTGACTAGCGCTCCTATATTGATCATACCCGAACGAGACGCAGGGTATACTATGTACTACGACACATCCAAAGATGGATTGGGAGCTATACTCGTGCAAAATGGAAAAGTCGTTGCTTACGGATCTCGACAGTTGAGGCTGCATGAAAGGAATTATCAGACTCATGATTTGGAACTGGCAACAGTGGTATTCGCCCTAAAGTCTTGGCGACATTCTCTATACGGAGAGCAGTTTGAAGTATTCACTGACCATAAGAGTTTGAAATACTAATTTACCTAGAAAGAGCTAAACATGAGGCAAAGGAGATGGGTGGAATACTTGGAGGATTTCGACTTCACGATGTCCTATCATCCTGGAAAGGCAAACGTAGTCGCTGATGCGCTGAGTCGCAAGAACCGAGGACAAGTGGCTAGTTTGGCTATGAGAGAATGGAAGATGATGGAAGACCTTAACGGATTCAAGCTGCAGCCAACCGCAGAAGGCGTCGCCACTTGTCTTTTCGCCATGGTCGCCACACCAGCCTTACATCGGGAAATCCTTTTAGCCCAAACCTTTGAACAAAAATGTGATTTCATCAGATACCAACTCTCAATTGGAAAAGCAGCTGGGTGGGAAATCCACGCTGACAAGAGTCTTCGCTTCCAAGGAAGAATCTTTGTACCAGACATCGGTACCCTCCGGAAAGCAGTATTTAAGGAATTCCACCATTCCAATTTCGCCGTCCACCCAAGGAGCACAAAGATGTACCATGACCTCAGCCGACAGTACTGGTGGACTGGAATCAAGAGGGATGTGGCCAAATATGTCTCAACATGCCACACTTGCCAACAAGTGAAAGCAGAACATTAGAAGCCTGGTGGAACCCTACAACCATTACCTATATATGGATGGAAGTGGGAACATATTGCCATGGACTTTGTGACGGGATTGCCAAGGTCTCCACAATCAAACACCGCCATTTGGGTGATAGTCGACCGTTTGACCAAATCCGTCCACTTTTTACCCATGAAGATGACGGACTCAATGGACTCTCTCAGCAGACTCTACATTCGAGAAATCGTGCGATTATATGGTGTACCCGTATCCATTGTGAGTGATCGAGATTCACGATTCACGTCGACCTTTTGGGATAGCCTGCATAAAGCATTAGGAACCGACCTTCGTCTCAGCACCGCATTTCATCCACAGACGGACGGACAATCCGAAAGAACAATCCAAATCTTAGAAGACATGCTCCGTGCCTGTGTTTTGGACTTTAAGGGAAGTTGCGAACGACACCTACCCCTAGTTGAGTTCGCCTATAACAACAGCTATCAATCCAGCATAGACATGGCAACATACGAAGCTCTGTATGGGCAACCTTTGTCAATCGCAAAAGATCCAAACCATTTGCCAACGGTTCCTGACCGGGCAGAGTCAATAGAAGAGCTACGCCGACAAAAGGACCAGACCATTAACCTTTCAGGTTAGAGAACATGTGTTCTTAAAGATCAGACCACAAAAATGTGTTATTTGATTTGGAAAGAAAGGAAAACTATCACCACGATACATTGGCCCTCTTGAGATCCTCGAGAAAATTGGAGAAGTGGCGTACCGCCTGGCACTACCGCCACAACTGGACCGAGTTCACAATGTGTTCCACGTATCAATGCTCCGAAAGTACATAACGCATCCTTCCCACATCATCAATTGGGAAAACCTCGAACTCAACGAGGACGTCACTCTCGAGGAACAGCCAGTGGAGATCTAAGACTATAGTGAGAAGTGCATTCGAGGCAAAACCATTCAACTTGTCCGAATCCTTTGGCGACATCGAGGAATTGAGGAATCAACTTGGGAACGAGTGGATATTATGCGCGTCAACTATCCGAATCTGTTTCCTTCTAAAGGTACACTTTAATTTCGAGGACGAAATTTTGTTAAGGGGGATAGGTTGTAACGACCCGTAATTTTTATCATTTATAATATCATTTAAAAAGTATTATTAGTAATAATAAAATTATTTCCTTAATAGATATATATACAAATATAATTATCTTATCATAAGTATCTTACTTTTAGTTTTTTAAAATTGCATGCATGCATGCACAGTCCTTCCATCTCTCCATCTCCTACTCAGTCTCTACCTCCTCCCTGATCACGTAATTGTCCTTATCTCGTCCATCTCAAAGCCCAAGAGATAGAGTTTTCGTTAAACTCAATCTCATCCTCCTACTCCAAAATTCACCTATAAATACCCCATAACTCCGACTCTAGGGCATACCACATACTCACCACACCCCACCAGTCCAGAAAAGAAAGAAAAATCGGAGAAAACCAAGCTCCAATCCATGGAATTTTAGAGAGAGAAAGTAAGAGAAAGAAAGTGGGTTTTGTAGCAAGACCCAACCGAAATCCAATTCAATCGTTCCAAACTCTTCCCCCAACTCCAAGCATCACTAGACATCGTCCAATTCGGTCCCAAGGTCCCCCAATCAAAAAAAACCGAAGTCTTCTTCCCCAAAATTCAAGATTCATTTTTAAATCAATCCGATCTGATTCGAGATATTATAATATCTCCCAACCACTTCTTTAAGTATATTTAGTGTTTTTATACTTAACCCAATAACCTAGATGGACCCATGCATCGAAATCACGACGAAAAGAAAAAAAAAAACGAATCTGGACGCAACCTGCGGGCCGCAAGAACCAGAGCCAAGGTTGTGGCTGTGTGCTCCACCGCAAGGTCAACCGGTCAGGCCTTGCGGTTTGGACTGTTTTGGTTCGAAATCGTTTTGCGACATTCTAAACTTGGTTTTTGACCCCCAAACTATTTTTTTAGACTTTCACACCTCAAAGTTCATACCTTGTTAATATCATATTTTTTATTATTTATTTATTTATCTATTTATTAATTATTTATGGGAGACTTAAATATCCATCCTCAAACTCTATCCAACGTAAATTTTCATCCCAGTCATTTTAAATAGTTATGTTTTCATCCTCAATTTTTTTTAATCCCATTAATGCCCTTATATATAGTACATGGATCACTATATATAGCATATATTTTTGGGATGAAAATATAAGACCTTCAGTCCCAAAGAAATTCTCGTGGATCAATCCCCGTATATTTCGCCCCCAATCCCAAATATCTCGGCAACAAATTTTCAAAATTAATCCACCC
>BPLS01024148.1:0-11452 GCA_019656275.1 Rhododendron kiyosumense | reverse complement strand
GCGTGTCAAAATAGAATAATGCGCAACAAGGACAATCACGAACAAGTATGAACTAGAGGTACTCCCTCTTCGAACACACAATAATGAGAATAATCTCACTTTTCATTAATCAAATCATAATCAACTACCGTTAGCCCGAAGGCTTACAACTTATTATATAGGAAAAAACCCTAACCCTAATTGATTCGTCCGAAAAGGAAGCAGAATCAATTAATTAACAAAAAATACCAAAAACAAAAAATAAGACATATGGAAATAAAATCAACCCTAATTCTTCTTGATCAAGCATCCTACAAAATAGGAATGCTAGTTCAAGACAAACTAGGAAACCAAATACTTCTTAGAACACTCATTCCTAAAATTGAAACTCCCTAACAAAATTACTAAAATCAAAATAAAGAAAACTAGAGAATGTTATTTATTAAATTATTTCACTTTCCATTCTGCATCATCCTCCCCAGCTTGAAGAAACTCGTCCTCGAGTTTCAATTGCTTCAAATAATTGCATCCGCCTTTGTTGGTCTGCATCCACCTTGTATTTCAAATTAATTTTCTCAAACCGAAATTTCAAAGAACAGTCTTCAAAAATAACTGGAACAATATCGTTAGATAATTCTAGTTGGTCTTCACTGGATGACAAAATCAACTCACCCTGCTTTAGAATAAAAAACCACGATTTCTTATTTGCAACATCTTCAACAAATTCCCAAAAAGGGTCCACAAATTGTCCTTGTATCACTGTAGTCTTCAAAAGGATTAATAACTTGTCCTTGTCATGAATTTTGCCAAAGAACTTTGCATTGATTTCATTGGTGGAGATTAGGCTGAGACCTTCCATATACGATGGATCAATATTTTCACCAACCAAAATAGAAGATAACCTTGTGTTGCACCTAAAGCTTGCATTAACACTACCGGGTTCAAGACCAACAGTTGTTTTCGCTTGGGCAATATTTTGAGACCCTTGGACAGTATTTTCCTCTGCAATAATATCTTTTATTGGTTCTTCGTAAAAAATTGGTAGTTTATTCCAATCCATAACCGGATCGAGAATAATTTTTGATGTGAATGGCCACTCGATGATAGCTTCATCCACTGTTGTCCTCCCCCTCGACTGATGGTTACCAGCCAAAGGTTCGGTGATAAAAACATCATCCGACACCTCCTCCTCTTTCGGAAACCGAGGTTGAACCGGACGACGGCGAGGCAAGTTTCCACCAACAGACAAGGCAGCAATCTGATCAGTCAGCGCTCCAAACGCCTCCTCCATCCACTGCTCAAGTTGTTGAAACCTCTCCTCTATTCGTGCTTCTCGTGCAGCTTTACTTCGATTATACACATCTTCGGCAACAGCATAACGACCATAATGAACTCCTTGTCGCGCCATGATCCGGAATCAAACCTAAGCTCTGATACCAACTGATGCAGGGAAGCGTGTCAAAATAGAATAATGCGCAACAAGGACAATCACGAACAAGTATGAACTAGAGGTACTCCCTCTTCGAACACACAATAATGAGAATAATCTCACTTTTCATTAATCAAATCATAATCAACTACCGTTAGCCCGAAGGCTTACAACTTATTATATAGGAAAAAACCCTAACCCTAATTGATTCGTCCGAAAAGGAAGCAGAATCAATTAATTAACAAAAAATACCAAAAACAAAAAATAAGACATATGGAAATAAAATCAACCCTAATTCTTCTTGATCAAGCATCCTACAAAATAGGAATGCTAGTTCAAGACAAACTAGGAAACCAAATACTTCTTAGAACACTCATTCCTAAAATTGAAACTCCCTAACAAAATTACTAAAATCAAAATAAAGAAAACTAGAGAATGTTATTTATTAAATTATTTCACTTTCCATTCTGCATCATATACGCAAGAGACAAAAAAGTGAAAAAGGAATAATGGACAATGAAAATGGGACGGAGGGAGTAGTAATCACTAATCAATTAATTGGTGTTGTGGGGTGGGGTGGGGTGGGGTGGGGCCCTGGGGGGTCTATGTTGATTGATTAGGTGCGTGTATTTGAGTGGGAATGGGTTTGAGGTTTTAACTTCTTCTACTTCTTCTTTTCATTTCCTTTGTAGTTTGGGGTTTTGGGTTTTTGTGAGTGTTGGTAAAAGATGAGTTATCTCGGTGTTGGTGCGAGTCCTGGGAATGTTCACCCTGAGGCAGTTGATCGGAGGGTGAGGATTGCATAGCTGGTCTTGAGATGCTAATCCGTGGTTTGGGTGTTCTTGTAGGATCTGATACCCACATCATCAAAGAGATGAAAGCCCTTGTGTGAGTCTCTCTCTCTCTCTCTCTCTCTCTCTCTCTCTCTCTTCATTTCATCAAAGTGGGGCATGAGGGGGGAAATGTTGTGGGTTTCAGCAGCACACAGTTTTACAAACAAATCCTATTACAGGATCCAAAAAAAAATTCCTAGCCAGGCCACCATGATGGGTATTACAAACAAATCCTATTATAGGATTGAAAAAAAAACCTGTTAAAACCTTTTTCTGATTTATTTTCTCATCTAGACAAGGTTGTTTGGCATTATTGTAGGATTTGTGCAGGGATAGTTTGGGTTGATAATCCGTTTTCAACTATGTAACGCATTGAAAAATTTTCGGCTTATTTGTATGGATGGTTTCCGGAGTATTTTTGAGATGTCAATTTGATTTTCAATATATGAATCGCATCTATTGTATCTTTAACGTTACAATGCGCTTTTAAATAGTCCCCGTAACTAAACGTCGTCCAAATTAACCGTTAAAAAGACGGGTATTTGTACAACTTCCTCTTTAAACAACCATCACCCCAACAAACAATCTCAAACCGCCACCGCAACCCGCCGCCCACCCCGTCTGTCTCTCTCTCTCTGAAATGGGATAAAAGTTCCAGTAAAAACCAAATCCTCCATCAATCCTCTCCCCCGTTCCCACCTCTGATCTCTAACCACCCCTCCAAACCAAACCATCCCGATCTCCATCCAACCCAATTGACAGCCACCCATTCGACAAAACCCCCAACCAAATCATGGACCGAGCTGCCGCCACCACCGCCACCACCAGAATCCTTGACTCAATCGGCCAAGAAATCACCACCATCATCTCCCCTGTCTCCATCTGCATGCTCCTCGTCTCCTCCCCCACACCCATCCGCTCCGCCGTCACCCTCGTCTGCCTCGAAACCCCCTCCGACAACCCCTCCCGAAACTTAATCTTCATTTTAGTGTTCTATTCGGGGGAGGGGGGGCTGCAGCCTCCTACTCCTCCTCCTCCTCTCGTCCTCCTATCTCATTAAAGCCCCCGATTAAAAAAACAATAATAACCTTTTGACACCCCTTCCTCAAACCCAACTAGTCTTATGTGATTTAAAAGATATTCCTTTTAGAAAAAATGAGAGCTTTCGATCTTGCTGGTGATGGATTGCGTACCGTAAACATTCATATGGGGTTCGATGTTTTGTGACTCCGAATCTGATGGGAAGAACTCTCGAACAGTAAGCTATCCTTCGAAATCGAAAATGAAAACATAATTGATTAGGTGTTTGCACTTTGCTCGGGAGAGTTTGCATCGCCCAAACCATCTCACACGAGCAGCGGCCGTGGCGTCAAGGGCAATCCGGAGGGTGCGCTTCGGGGGGTTGTTACTCTGCGATCCGGAGTGTGGGCTACGGCCTCAAATGCTGGTATTCTAAGGTTGATCGATTTATGTCGTGCGAGGTTTGTTTATGGTTGGGCCGCTGGGGATTCTGATGTTCTGGGTTTGGGTGGTGGTGATTGGCAAAAGGGATGGAGGTTGAATAGGGGTGGTGGTGGTTGATGGAGGTTGAAGGTGGAGGGTGTAGAATTTGTGGCGGTGGGTTGTTGCCGGAAAAGAAGTGGTGGCAAACGGCAATGGTGGTGACTGGCCCATGAATGGAAGGAAGGTGAGTTTATAATATCATGATAGAGTTGCGAATATGCCCTTGTAATTGACGGAAAATGTGGATGGAGTTAGCTCTAGGGATCATTTAAACGTATATTTTAAATGTTGGGAATGCAATAAACCCGATTTGTATATTGGGGACCAAATTGACATTTTGAAAATACTTTGGGGACCATCGTACAAATAAGCCAAAAGTTTTCCATTGACTCGTTTCCAATAATTTTGTAAGAAAAACTTGGAATGCTTTTTTCTTATGAAAATATATATTTATTAACTTGAGTAAGAATGGCTACAAGCTAATAAATGAGAGAAACTTGAGTAAGAATTGCTACAAGCTTCAAGTCCATTAAATATTTCATCAATATTTTACCTATCGATTTGGGGCCCTATAGCGAGGGTGGGATCTAGGGGTGCTGTATTGCATCCTTACACTGAACCTAAAATTTTGTGTATATATGACTAGTTAATAGAGCTAGTAGAACTAAGGTAATTATTGAACACCCTGATAAAAGTTCCTGAATTTTTGGAGCCGCCATTGCCTCCCTCCCTCTGTTGGTCATGAAGATGGTTATCCTGTCTGGTTGCAACAACATTTGTTACAAGATAAAATTAAAGATATGAACTGGGTCATCTCCACCCTTAGATGCAAATGGGAAAATAAGACGACATGGTGATTTGAAGTCTGCTTAAGTTTTTCACGTTGCCTAGACTAAAGCTTTCTGATAATAAGATACCTTCACAGTCATCCATAACTTGGACCTCCCGTGGTTCAATCTAAGAAAAATTGATACCCATTATCTTACTCATTATCTAACAAAATATTTTATTTTCTCCGATATGCACAAATCCCCTTAGTTTACTTTTATATTAATTGTAGGGTTGTATGGCGACGGCTTCATGGCGTCACATTTAACTGTGGAAAATACAGCCACGGTCGCAGATAGCTCTTTGATATTCTTCATATTTTATCGATTTGAATTTAAAGCACAAAAAGATGATTTACTTGTTAGAGGAGAATGCCAACTCTACTGCGAGTGCAAGATACAGGGTGCTAGCGACCTTGTGTATGGAAATGCATTAGCAATTCTCCAATAGGCGACTTTGAAAATCTTTGAAGCGTCTGATTTGTTCTTCCCTATCTCAAGCCACAATAGGATCAGTCCTACCGGTATATGTAGACTAGTATTTCACCTTTGCAATTTTTCATATTCACATGATTCAAACTATTCCAATGCATCACTGTACTAGGGTGCACTTTTAGGACCCTTTGCTAAATTAGTAATCACGCAAACTCTTTTAGAGATTAGGGACACTTGGTCTTGTGCCTGTATGCACCTTCTACAGTTTTTTATGGCCAATATGACAATTCCAGGCCTGGTGTGGGTGATGATATTACATCACCATTTGTTAACACATTGGAAAGTGATCAAGCATCTAGATCTACCGTTCAAAATTTCTTGGACGGTAAAACTTGTTTGTCACCGGATATACCACACGACCTTGATTTACTTTAGAGAACATGGTCGTTTGGTGCTCAATAAAGAATAGGTGGTCCGGTCGTCTAGGCAGAATGAACGTTCTTGTGTTACCTTTTTTATGGATTGTCGTTCTTTATAGATTTTGAGACATCGATTCGTTATCTGTAATACAATGCTAGTTAATTATCTTGAGACATCGATTCATTATCTGTAATACAATGCTAGTTAATTGATCAATTAAAGATCTATAAAGAACGACAATCCATAAAAAAGGTAACACAAGAACGTTCATTCTGCCTAGACGACCGGACCACCTATTCTTTATTGAGCACCAAACGACCATGTTCTCTAAAGTAAATCAAGGTCGTGTGGTATATCCGGTGAAAAACAAGTTTTACCGTCCAAGAAATTTTGAACGGTAGATCTAGATGCTTGATCACGTTCCAATGTGTTAACAAATGGTGATGTAATACTATCACCCGCACTTGGTTCGAAATTGTCGTATTGGCCATAAAAAACTGTAGAAGGTGTATAGGGGCATAAGACCAAGTGCCCCTAATCTCTAAAAGACTTTGCATGATCATTATTTTAGCTAAGGGTCTTAAAGGTGCACTCCAATACAGTGATGCATTGGAATAGGTTGAATCCTGCGAATATGAAAAATTGCAAAGGTGAAATACTAGTCCATCTATACCAGTAGGACTGATCCTATAGTGGCTTGAGATAGAGAAAAAATCAGACGCTTTAGAGACTATCAAAGTCACCTGTTGGAGAATCGCTAGTGCATTTCCATATGCAAGATTGTTGGCACCTTGTATATTGCACTCACGATAGAGTTGGCGTTCTACTCTAGTGATTAAAGCACCTTTTTGTTTAAATTCACATCGATGAAAGACAGAGAATATCGAAATTAAAGACAGATCAAAGGATATCACGTCTGGAACATTTACTGGTGCAAAGCTGCCAGCCAACATTGTTGCCACCTTTTTGTGGAAAGTTTTGGGCACATAATGTATTTGTAAGGTATGATACTGTTGTTTTTGCATTTGTTTTGGTGCCCGTATGTTGTAACATAAATAGGGCATAGGTCAAATTTGTCCCCATGTGTAATCTTGTCCCTTTTTATTGACGTTATAGCTCAAAACCTTTTACCCAATTATGCCTAAACTGGTGTTCGGTTCATTCCAGTCACTGGATCACCTAAGAATCTTCTCGTTTCTGGCAGAAAATACACGCCCCACCTGCATGCCCAGTATTGGGGTTTAGGGGTTAAAATAAGTTGTTCTTCTTATCTGATCATTGCATGTTCCTACCAAATCACCCCACAAGACTGGCTGAGCACTGGAATTAGTTTTTTATGAAGTGCAAAACTGTTCCAAAATTACTCTCGAGTTTTGTTGTTAACAAGTACATAATGTCGTAGATTCTGAAAATCTTCATCTAAAAGTGTCCAGAATGCAGTGTTTTAGCATTGTATTCAATTCGGTGGAGAGTGTAAATTAAAGTTGCTAGTGCGACATTTCACGTCACCTTTCTGGAAATTTCTGGGTCTGTATACTGTTTTTAAGATAGCGTTGCTGTTGCTTTTGTTATTTTCTGTACATATTTAGGAAGCCTTTACTTGTTATTAGAAATCAAATTAGTTGAATATTGCGTCGCTTACCCTAAGCATTGAGTTTGTTGTTCTGCCATTATGATCTTCTGATTTTCCTGAACTGCAAAATGATGAACGTATCTTGTAAAATAAGACATCCCATTAGTTTACAGTCCTGTTGTATAGAAAGGCTGTGAAGGCGGAATGTGCGTGTGTGTGAGTCTTTTTCGGTGGGCCGGCTGGTGTTGGGCTGTCAGGGTAGGTCTTAGTTGTGTCTCCACTATAGTATTATTTTTCTTTTCCTGGTCTTGGGCTGGGTGGTCTGCTCATGGTGTCTGGGTCCCAGGTTGGTTTGGGTCTTATAAGGTTTGGTGTTTTGTTTTGTCTCTTCAGAGCCTTTGTTTCTGGGTTTTGGGGCTGTTTTGCGTCTGTTTGGGCTGTTGTGTTTCACTTTGGTCTGGTTTCTTTGAGTGTCTGTGTATTGTATGTCTTTGTCATGTGAAGTCTGGTGTCCTCCTTTGTCCTTGTTTGTTTTCTTCTTGTCTTGGGTCTAGTGTGAGTCAGTTTGGTTACCTATTCTCTATTTTGGGAATCAGTTCTATCTTGCCATGCCAGAGTTTGTTTTCTGCCAAGCTTTGGCATGACCTTGATCTTTAGCTGCTCTATCAAAGGATGGTCTAGGCTCTTCTAGCCAAGATAGGAAACAGTTCCCCTCATGCCAGAGTTGGATCTATTATCCAATTTTGGCATTCCCCTGATCCAAAGACGGTCTTCCGCTTCAAAAGTGATCTACTGCTGCTGGTCTCCAAAATTCTGCTGCTGCCTTAGCTCTTCTTGCCAAGCTATGGAAATAAATCTCTCATGCTAGAGTTTGGAGTTCTGATTCAAATTTTGGCATGCCTCTGCTTCAAATGTGATCTACTGCTGCTGGTTTTATGCTGGTTATGTGACTTATGTCAGCTTTGGGGAACTGGACCTTGCCATGTCTCCTTTCAAATCTGAAGTGTGTCTGATGCTGCTCAACATTGGTGGCCAATAAAAGATGATTTGGTCTATTCAAGCCAAGTTAAGGAACCAGATACCTCCCTATAGGCCAGGATTGGACTCCTTTTCCAAGTCCTGGCCACCCGCCCTCTCACATGGGGATATTTGGCTCCTCTCTGGCTGGTCTTTCTTAGGATGGAATCCTGGCCTTCTCCTACTTTGTCGCTGCCCTGTCTGCTCATCCTGAAGTGACCTTGAGGCACCTTATGAGCTTCCTGCCTCTAATTCCTAAGCATTGCTCCCAAGTTGGATTATACTCTGAACCTGCTGCGATGCCTACTTATTTCTCGATCAACCTCAAGATGAGGTTACTCTATGGAGTATCATTTTCAATCTTTCGTTGGAAGTAATCTTCTTTTCTGTTTTAGCCATATTCTATGTCCTCATTTTCTTATTGAGGCTTGTGTATAGTTTTCAAAACCCTCGATGTACCTTTTGTAGTTTTATAATAAAGTTTGTTCCCAACAATTTTAAAAAAACTGGATCTTTCTAGTCTACTGCTCCGAGTGGTCACTTCCAAAAGCCCAATATTACAGAAGAAATTAGGTGAAGACCCAAAGTACGCCATTTCAAGTGGAGGGTAGTCCATAATTGGGAAAGCGGGGATTGTGTTGTGCACCATTTGGACCATCTGTTTCGATAATCAATGGTCCGGACTAAAATGAAAATTTTCTAAGGAAGAGTTTAACTCTTCCCCGGAAAAGTTTTTAAAAATCTAGACCATCCATAACACTTTTGGACGGTTGAGATCGCACCTCCACAAATCTTTCCTCAATAAAGGCCATGCCTTCTGATCAGCCAACGCATTTTATGTCCTGCTTGATGTGATCCACATACTCCATCCAGGACTTGAATCAAGAAATTGGGAAGGGTAGCCAAGATCGGCCTATCCTACAGCCTATCGAGAGTACCTCACTAATCAATCCCTTTGTTTCTTTCCGTGACCCAAGGACCACCACAAGGCCCACGCCCCCCGGTCCCCATAATTGGGTGGCGAGTAAAGAAAGGTTGTTTCACCGGAAATGTGCTCATTCCCCCCTTTGTCCCATCTGTGGTAGTGAGAATGAATCGATTGAACATTTGCTCTTTCAATGTCCTTGGACAAGAGCAGTTTGGTTTGGAAGTGGAAAGGCTTGTTGGGTTCTTGATAAACCAATTGTTACAGCTAATAGATGGATGGAGGGTTTGTTATGAGGTGACCTTTCCAAAGAGGCCAACTCAGAAGTGGTGGCTATCATTTTTCAATTATGTTGGGCAGTTTGGAAAAGGAGAAATGATTATGTTTTCAATGGAAGGAAGCCTTGTCCTGAAGATGTGATTTTTTTAGCCGACCCCAAGTGATTGAGACGTAAGACTCGGTTTGATTTGGTTTGGTTTATGGCAAATCATGACTACATTGACGTGATGTTTTTGGGTGATAGGGAAAGTGCACCGAAACCTTCTCACATGGCTAGGTGGTCACCTCCCCCTTCATTTGTTGTGAAAATGAATCGTGATGGAGCTTACCATTCCTCCCACAGCAAGGCTGCCTTTGGCGTCATTGCCAGAGAGAGTGGTGGACAAGTTCTTTGGTGGCGGGTTGGCAGAGTTACGGGGTCTTCGGCAAAAGCTATTGGGGCGTGGGCATTGCAGATAGCTTGTAGTACGGCGCTTGAACTGAATCTACCTGAGGTTATCTTTGAATCAGATTGCAAAGCTCTCATCGATTGCTTCAACAGCTCTTCTGCTCAGTGCCCATGGGAGATTTATGCTATTGCGGAGGACATCAAAGGTTCGGCAGTGGCTAGAAATTAAACTGGTCCTTTGTATGGTGCTCTAGGAATAGAAACACAGTGGCTCACTGGTTAGCTTCCAGTTGCCTCATTAGGAATATTCAATCTTTTCCAGGTTGTATTCCACTTGGGCTTCGCGACTTACTTGTTAGGGATTCCCCCTGTTAGTTTCGTTTTTTTTGTTTCTTATGACCATGTCAAAAAAAGAAATTTATGGTGTTACAGATGAATTTCGAAGTGACAAATTGAAGATAAGATGGGGACAATCGTCTGTCCTGGCCTAACAAAGTAGTGGTAAACGGCTAATTTTTGAGAGAGAGAAGCTTCTGTTTACAAACTGTCGTGGAAAAATTGTAAAATGCTTCAAAAGATATCCGGGCATCCAAGTGTGTCCGGAACTGTCCAATGCATGTGGGACCCATAATGTATTCGTGGAACTCGCGAAATATGGGACACGGTCTTGGATTGTGTTCAAGTCTGTGTTTGGATACTGTTCTTGCTTGGTAGTACAACTGCTTTCGTGTTATTTTGTAGACAAGCTGCTTAATTGCTCCATTTTTTTTATACACAATTTGCTACATTTCCAATAAAAATGTCTATAGCTTTACAACACAAATCCAGACACAATTGTGTCCAAAACCGTGAGACGTATATAATATGAATCTTTGTGCATCTAACAGTTCCGGACACAATTGTATCCAGAAATGTATTTTAAAAGTGTGTTTGCAATATTGCTCCGTGTTTCCTAGTTTTGCTTTCTCTTCTTTTCTTTTCTTTTGTGATGGTATGATCAATAGCAACTTTAGTGCATGCATGAACCCAGCTATGATTATCCAAAACAAATCTATGATTATTCAAATAGAGTTCCAAATTATCATGCAAAGAAATAGATAACGAAATATAAAGAAATCTACGCATAAACTTAGTTGGCAGGGCTATCCTTTTATTCAAGTGATTGGTACGTTTAAGGATAAGGATATTGTACCCAATCAGCTACTCCCCATGCTACTGTTGAAGCTTAAAGCAATGCCTATCATCCACATAGGTCATCTAAATCTTTTTTCTTCTCATTGGATGATGTATTTTTCTAACAGTTTTTTTTGGTTTTCCTTGTGTTGAACTTGTAAAGTCTGATTAGCATTGGATTCGAGGTTTACCCGTACACGAATCCAACTCCACGGAGAGCTCCCAATCATAATATTTCTGTATGTATCGAAGGTATTTTGGTAATTCCATCCGACCTGGCTAAACTTGAGTGCTTTGTTATGACATCTTTTGCATTTTATCAGAGTGAAATTTGGAGTGAGTTCTGGACCCAAACAATACTATCAAATCTTGTAAATCGTTGTGTTAGTTTGTTGAATCGCGTAAATCTTTTTTTCTTTCTTTTTCAACAGTGTATTAGTTTTTTTTTTTTTTTAATCTTTTTCCAACAGTGTATATATTAGGTATTTAGGTTTGTTACCCAACAGTTTGTATTCAATTCATTCTCATCCAAAATTTGTCTCCACTCATATGTGGGTCCTCATTCCTTATCAAATCCAGATTGGCCAGTTTCTTGGGCCATATTTTGGTGATCATATCTCCAACAAAAACCCTCTCTCTCTCTCTCTCTCTCTCTCTCTCTCTCTCTCTCT
>BPLS01024144.1:0-10418 GCA_019656275.1 Rhododendron kiyosumense | reverse complement strand
GCCCTTAATTTGTACATATGCATTTTCTTTTTATTTCTCCTTAATTTTCTCTCTCTTTTTTCTTTTCAGCAGTTATTGGGTGTTTCAGCAAGATAAGAAAATGTGCGCCTTGTCCGTCGTAGAAAATGTATATATGTGCCCATTATCATGTTGTAAATTGTAATCCGACTTTATGAGTAAATATAAGATCCTTTTTTAGATAATAATAAACTTAAAAAAATAAACAGGTATATGGCCATTTTGGAATGGGGATGATCAAGAAATTAACTGTATCGGCCGGACACATGACATGGTTCTTCAAAATTTTGAATCAAAATTAAATGCTCTCTCAGCATAATCTTGGAATATTGAAAGGAGCAGTGAAAAAATGAAGTTTGTTTATAGAAGACCTGTTTTTGCTAATAAAAAATAATAAGCTTGCTAAAATGGGATTTTAAAAAAGAGTGAGGCTAATACTACATTATTATTTTTTTCTCTGCAAAACGAAGAATTTATTATCTAAAAATGGGTACATCGAGAGGCAAGCTTGTTAAGCACAGACGCTTACGAGCACAAGAGACATGAAAAAAAACAGCGTCCAACAAAAAATTGGACCACACGACACCTAATCAAGACATTACACTTTTACCTTTCGCACACCATCAAAATATCCCTTAAAATTCTCGACCGAGTACACCTTCATATCGAACTTCACTTTAACCCACATTGCTACTCTGGTTTAATTAACTCCCCAAGATCCTCCACACGCCCTAAAACATTGTTGAAAACAAGGTCGTTCCTCCACACGCCCTAATACTACATTATTTAGCAAAGTTGTTCATATAAAACTTCGTCTCTAACGAGAATAGGAGACAAATATGATTATTGTAAATGTAATAAGCTATAATAAAATAAAAACAAATAAAAAACCTGATTTTTTTGATTCATTTCATGCTAAGTCTATGATTTGAACAAACGGCGCAGAGAGAACTTTTTGATGGAACATACAGACCCTGTTCGTTTTGGGTTTAAATTTTTTATTGTAATCATTATCCTATTTCTTATCAATTATTACTCTTATTTTTCTCTATATCTCTCTTCAATCACTACCTCTATAATCATTACTCTGTTTCTTTTTACACTCATTATCTACAAATCTAAATTTAAAATACCAAAACTAACGGGGTTGCTTGACCGATTTCCTAATCCTAAATTAATGGGTTGCTCCAAGCGTAGGGCGGAGACCGATGCAGCACAATATCCGGTAAGACCGGAGTCGAATCCACAAAGACGGTGATGTGTGCTGATTAAAAATTCGGATTGTTACTTATTTAAATGGGCTCTTAGGTAGCCACCCCTTGTTGATTGATGAGATAATTAACTAAACCTAAGATATTAATTGAACTTTTTAGATAATTAAAAGAAAGTACGGTCGTAGGGTTCATAGCACTTGTGACTAGTTCAGATTAACCTGCTCTGTTTGGAGTTCTTAAAAACGTTTAATTTTAGATTGAAAAAGATACCCCGCAAGATGCGAGACCCTATGGTCGCCGTATACCCATGCGCAGCGAAGAATGAGTTTTGGACCCCCATTCCCCCGTTTACATAGGCTCCGACGATGCCCAGGTTCGTCCACGGGAAGTATTTTCCCAATCTAAAATTATTTCTCTTCATTGTTTAAAAATAGGAGCAGTGCCGAATTAGCCACGGTGTGCTAATCACCCCGCGACCCTACCTAAACAACTACTCACTATGCATTGAACAAGAAACACAAGAAACCCTAGATTTAAACATGCTTCTATTACACGATACAAAAAATAAATAAGAAATCCAAACTAAATAAAAACAAACGGACAACTTTAATTAAAAACAGAAATTAAAACTAATTACCGGAGTGCAAATAATTGAAGAAAGCTTTAAAAACTTGAAGGGAAAATAAACTCTGAATGAGAGAACGTCAGTCGGAAGCTGCAAAATAATTTCCAGAACTTCTCTGTTTCGTCCGCGTCCGGATCCCCTTGCCACTGTGCGCAGCTCCTCCTTTTTATAAGGTGTGCCGTAGCCAAGTCCCTCCAGCCCTATTTTTCTACTCTTGGAATTATAAGCCTGGCCCACTATGGAACAAGGCCAGCAATATTTTTTCCGTGGGAACCCACGTGCACATCTTTATTAAGGCCAAGAGTATTGTAATATCCAATTTAATGAATTTAATTGACTTTAGGTATTAAGCCTCCAAATACCTACAATACAAAAATCAAGCATTAAATTCCAAGTAATAATATAAAATAGACATTGCAAGGATAAATTAGAGAGCGTGTATGTGAACATTTACGCGCTTATCAGGGGTCACAGAACCTGAGAAACAGCAAAAACCCACAACGGCTCTCCCAAATTCTTTTACTTAGACATTTCTATTACCTTTTCCAAACGTTTCAGCTGAAACCTTTTTTTTTTCCCTACCTAACAAAAAACGAAATGAAAAAGTTCGATCCTGGCGACATAGGGTCGTAACCGGGGCATTTGATTTTGATCCAATAGTTGTGTGACTGTACATATTTGCAGTGCATATGATTGTGGGTTCAATTTCTAAGGAGAGGAAGTTGACATTCCGGTCCTATTCTGCTAAGGAAATAAATGTTTATTTTTCAAATAAGTACTTATTTTTTGAATTAAAGGTAATATATTATGAAAGAATAATCTGTCTCGTAAAATAAAAAATAAATACTTAAAAAATAATATTCTTAGCTGAACGGGGCCTAATAATTTGGAAAGGAATTTGGATCATACTCTGGTTGTGCAAGATAAATGGAAAAACTCTGGTGCACTGGACGGGAATATCGCCCCACCCAGCAAAGGAGGGGTGAGCCGGTGGCCCAAGAGTTTCTGGACCGGGTCCTGGATGCCCGTGCTTATGAATGGGCCAAACAGAACAAGATTAAGGTTCACTGTTTCCTGAAAAATAAAATCTAATCTTCTAATCAATGCCTACTTAGCAAAAGCAATTAGCTACTAATATAATTGTACGTCATGATTAATTTTTTGTTTTCGGATGCTCTGGACTAAGAATGAAGAAGCATGAAAATGTATACAGAAATTTATTTGGGTCTCTAGACTTATTCTCTCTGATGCCTTTTGACTTTGAATTGAGAGCGCGGTTCCGTAGCAAAATGTCTATTTAGCTCCTCTATTCTTGGAAGTATAAGGGGTCACTGTTTCAGTGATATTGTAAGAACAACCACTTAATTGTGAATAACAAAAAAAAGAGGTTGAAACGAAGTGGAAGGGGAGGAAGAGAATAAGACAGAAAGGGAGGGCTAGGGTCACAGAGAGATGGAGGAGGGGAGCCCGAGGGAGGAGGGCGCCTCTCCCCATGCATAGATAATCCTGGAGAAGTCTTAGACCTTTTGAATTCTAGAGAGAATTCTAGAGAGAGAAAGCGGAAAAGAGAAGTCTAAACATTTTAAAAAAATTTAAAATTCACAATCCACAACCCACACGTATTTTTAGAATTCAATAATTATAGAAATGTTTCTTTATATTACTACTTTAGGCTTTACAATGCATGTTAATTATTTTGTCATCAATGGCCAAATGGTTGGTTTGAATTCTACTTGACTAATTGGTTTTAAAACCTGGCAGTTATAATAACATTATTTTTTGGAAAAAAAAATTTCAAAAGAGAAAACTATCTAGAAGACTCAAACTCGGACACTCCACATAAACTAAAATCAAGTTACCCCTTCTGCCTTATTCTCCTCCTCCCCCGAAAAGAGCAATTAGTAGTTGAGAATTTCTTTGACGATTGAGACTCAATCTCAATCGTCAAAGTAATTCTCAACTACTAATTGCTCTTTTCGGAATACTTTTAAAATAAATTTTCTTTATACCTAATATTTCTCCAATAAAAAACCCAACAAAAAGTTACACAAGTAGATCTCAAAACGTGGCTACAAGTAGATCTTAAAATATCCTTGCCGTCAAACACATTCTCTCTCTAATATCTGTAATGATCTGCTAGCCGCCACAATCTTCCATTAATATCCCAAAATATTTAACAATACAAATAGGCTCTCATTAAGCGGTGTCTCACCTCCCCATTAAAATTAAGGTTCCACCACTAATAAAGAAATTATTGAAATGCACATATAAACATCTCAAAAGCGAATTGTATGCATGGACACACACACACACCAATGAGCACAAAATCTGCGAAGATTCTCCCAAATTCTCTTGACAATTCTATGGAGAACGTTTTTACACATTTCTAAAATGTGTTGTCCGAACATTCCTTCACTTGAAACAAGAACACGACTCTTGATCCACTTTCTCTCTTTCATTGAACACCAAAAGTGATACTAGTATTTCCGAATTACCAAAAAAAAAAAGGATTGGCCGGCTCTTTTTTTCGTTAAAAAAAAATTGGTAGGATGTTACTATTAGGCCATCTCCAATACTATTCTTTTGGCTTTAACTTAAACTTAAAATGAGAATTTTGTCCTTATTTGCATATTTTTCGCATTTATTAGTTTTGCGTCAAACTTTTGTCGGCTATTGATTCGCCTTGACGAGAGGAATCAGAAAAGTAAAATTTCTTTACTTTTACCCAAGTACTTTGAGAAATAACCACTTTTTAGCGTAAGAAGTCACTTTTTGAGCTAAAAAATGGTTATTTCTTAAAATACTTGGTAAAAGTGAAATTTTTTTACTTTTCTCATTCGTCTCAGAATCAATAACTCATAAAAATTGGGCGCAAAACTACCAAATGTAAAAAAAAAATTCAAATAAGAACGAAATTCTCTTTTAAGTTGAAGTTTAAGTTAAGGGCAAAGAATGCTCCTTAAGGTTAAGTTTTTGTTGTTAAACGACACAGAAGTACAAACAAAAAAAAGGGGTCCACATTTGTGTTGTTATGAACCTATGGTGTGGTTAGTTCAGCTTTGTATTCATGCCCTGATGTTGTAGTTTTAGCACGCGGCTAATTATGCCATTTCAGTGGGACCCATAGTCCACAACCAGCTAGAAATGAAATCCAACCGGAGTAATATATTCTTTTTTAGAAATTGGTACTTTTATCAATTGCTTATGGTGTATGCCCCACCTAGAATAGAAATACTGCGCACTAGGCAGTTTACCAGCCGGGTAACTCTGAGCCAGTTTCTGACACACATAACAAATTATACTATTGGGACACACACAAAAATGAAAAATATAAAGATATCTATAATACTATAATCAAAAGTTGCCATATCAGTTTTTAATTATTCATTTAAGAGATTACTAAGATTAGCAATGTAGATATTTACAATGATATAATCAAAATTGGATAATCAAAACTTGTCAAATCATCTTTTCAAATTACAAAATACTAAAAACAGTAAACAAGTAGAAAATAGTTTTTCTAAAATAGTTTTTTGAAAATAATAAAAACTATTACTAGAAATAGATAGAAAATAGTTTTTGAAACCTTTTTTTGGGAAAAAAAATTATTTTCTAAAAAAAACAATTTTTTAGTAAAACTTTTTTTTTTTGAAAAGAAAGAAAGAGGAAAAGAGAAGAGGGATAGAACATTTTGTATAATGATTGGTGTATTTGATTGAGAATATGTAGAGTATTAAATTTGGTTATTGTCAAAAGGTTATTAGTTTTGATTATCCAAAGCCTAAAATTTGATTATTTCTAAGAAGGTTGTTAAGTTTGATTATAGTATTGTGAGCTTTATTTTGTACCAACATTATTAACTTTAAAAACATTTTACTTTTGATTAGTGTTGTGGATACTCTAACTTAACTGCAGTAATGCTGTCATAATTTTTGGCTTTCAGGGCTCGTATGGATGCGAGATTAGATTTGGAGATATTATGTAAGAAGGGGGGATTGGATAGTAGGAGGTATTGGTTAATAAAGGATGGCCCACATTGATGTGATATTTATGGAGGGGGTATTAAATAACACTTGATTTGGATGGAGGATAAATAGGGGGTATAAGGAAGGGTGAATGATGTAAAAAGCTGTCAAATGACCCTTTCGCCCTTGTGCAGTCTCAAATTTAATTATGTATTAGTTATATATATAATTACAAATATCAATAATCTTTCACACTTTAAGCCTAAATATTTAATTTTACTAATAAATGTACTAATTTAATAATATTACAAAATAAAAAAGTCAGTTTTAATTTGATAGAATTCGTTTTTGATCTTTCACACTTCGTTTTTTTTAACCATATTTTTTAATATATAAATTGTAGGTTGAAAAGTTAAGTGTTCCAATTTTCAATTGGTTTAAATCAGTGCAAAGATACTATTTCTTTGATCATTTTATCTTAAAGGGTCATAAATAATTTTTGATTTAGGGCTCTCATTAGTTAGCCCTAAGATATTTGGTTGTATGACTTTCTTAGGGTTAATCAACGAGAGACCTAGAGTCAAAATTTAATTATGACTCTTTAGAATTAAATGATAAAAAAATAAAATCTTCCCACCATTCAAATGGATTAAAATTTGGAACACTTAATTTTTTAACCTACAGTTATATATTAAAAAACATGGTTAAAAAATTAAGTACTCTAATTTTCAATCTGTTTGAATGGGTATGAAGATCATATTTCTCTGATCATTTTATCTTAAAGGATCATAATTAATTTTTGGCTTTAAGGCTTTCGTTGGTTAATCCTAAGATATTTGGTTGCATGACTTTCTTAGGGCCAATCAACGAGAGTCCCAGTGTCAAAATTTAATTATGACCCTTTAGAATTAAATGATCAGAAAAATAAAATCTTCCCACCCATTCAAACGTAATGAAATTTGGAACACTTAATTTTTCAACCTACAGTTGTATATTAAAAAATATGGTTAAAAAATTAAGTGATCTAATTTTCAATATGTTTGAACGGGTACAAAGATCATATTTCTCTGATCATTTTATCTTAAAGGATCATAATTAATTTTTGACTTTAGGACTCTTGTTGGTTAGCCCTAAGATATTTGATTGTACCTCGGGGTGGAAAAAGGGGATAACGAGGGGTAAGATGGTCCAAATGATGGGGGATTAGGGCGGATTCAACATAGCTAGCTCAGACCCTAGCCATCTCTAATCTCCCCTCAAGCTGTATTGGGAGGGATTATGGAAGAGGGGGTGTAAAGATATCCACCCGGTTTTGAACTTCCCAAAGCAAACCATATGCTTGGGCCCACGTATTAGGAGGGGGGATTACATAATCCCCCTTCACATTGCTAGTTCCAAACGGGCCCTTAACCCCATTATTGAAGATGGCCTTAAGGCATCTGCATTAAGCTCGCCTTACCCCTTGTGCTGCTAGACTAGCGAGGGAAAATGGACTAAACTCAGGGCATCAGCCTAGCTATTGATTAGACCAAATTAATTCTTGCTACAGTCACTCTCTTGAAGAAGAGAGGCACTATTCATTGGTTACCTAATATTTTATTATTTTTTACACCTAATCTATTCAAAACATTATCACCTCTCTCAAGTAGAATTATTTTTTTATTATTTTCATGTACTTTTAAGTAGATGAGAAATATTTAATTGAAAAGAGAGTGAGAGTGAGAGTGGAGAGCCTGATGCAATAAATATTTTAAAAGTGTGTAGCTAAAGTAATAAAGTGACTTTTTAAGGTGTAATTTGGTCCAAAATGTAGAGAAGCTGGTTTAAAGAGCATCCGCATTGGCCTCACCAAATTTTGGACCAAATTAATCCTCAAAACCCACTTTTTTACTTTAGTTAGTCACTTTTACATAATTACGTAAAATCAGGCTCTCTAGGGCCCGTTCCAGAACCGGAATAAGAACTTATTTATTGTCTAATAATAAGGTGTGTTCCACAAAAGAGGGAATAAGTACTTTTTTTTAAAAGGTAATTTCAAGCTCAAAAATCATGTGTTTACGCAAATAATTTTTCTATCACTATGGATCTTGTTTGATAGATCTCATTGAAATCTTTAATACGGTGCAAAAAATATTGAAAAATTATTTTTCATTTACATTATTTTTGAGTTTGAAAATATGAAAACAAGCTGCTTATTTAAGTTTTGTGAAACAAAACTCCAAAATAAGTATTTATAAAATAAGAAGGTTTCTGGAACGGGGCCTTACTCTCACTCTCTACTCAATTAAAAAAAAACTAATTCCTCTATATCAAAACTCAGACTTGCTAAAAAAAAATACCACATCTATGAACCTTTTATAATCAATAAAAAAAAAAAAAACTTCAAGTCATGCCTTAAAAAAAAATATACAAAATTGTCTCTAGTTTTATTATTAAAATCAATGATGCAGAATATGGTTAGTTTATTGATAGACACGTAAATGTTCACATACGCGCCTCATAATTTATCTTTGTTAAGTCTATTTATGTTGTTAATCGGAGCTTAATGCTTAGTTTGTGTATTGCAGGTGTTTGGAAGCTTAATACATGAAAGCCAATTAAGTTAATGTACGTGGCCAGAGCTGAGAGAATTGAATCATGGATTGGCCATATTTTTTTTTTTTTTGCTCGGCAAAACGAAATATATATATTAACTTGAAAGGGTACATCGAGGGGGCTCAAATAATATAAGCTAAACGAACTTACACATTCAAGCACCAAAAACAGAAAATAAAACCACGCCCCTTACAGTGACTTCCAACAGAAAATTGGAGAAAAAACAAACACCTCATACACACTGTAAACACCCTTTACAGTTTCAACATTCTAATTTCATCCAAAAAAACCTTAAATTCCTCGACCATGTACACCTTAATGGATTGGCCATATTAATATTGCTACTACTGTGCACGTAAATCTTGGAGGTAAAATCGCGGAAAGTAAATACAATTTAGATAGCACATGTCTGGTGGGCCCAAATCCAATTGTTTTTACTAAGCTTGACTAAGAGTTGGACCAAGAAAAGTGGGTCTCCTAAGCTAATTGTCGGCTGGAAATAAAAAGCGAAGAATAGGTCTTTTACAGGGGCATAAGCAGCGTATAAAAGAGGCACTTTTCAGAACAGAAAGGGGAGAACGGGGGCTGCTGTCGAAATTACTTCTGGAAGGCAGAAACGGAGAACGAGAGACAGCGCCATCTTGACGTGTCCTCGGGGGCTCACGGCTGAAACAGTAAAAGACGAAGGCCTCGGGGTTTAATCTTTTACTATTATTTCAATGGAGTTTTATAATTGCATGATTATTTGTTCCGAATTTTATTTTACAATTTTAGATTGATTTCTTCATAGCTTTGTTTTTTTTTACCTTTCAAGTTATTTAACATTTTGTTCAATTACTCGTACTCTGATAACTCGTTTTAATTTCTGTTCTTTATTAAAGTTGTTCGTTGATATTTAATTAGTTGTTATCTTTTGTTTGTTTTTTTTTTTATCTCGCGTAATAGAAGCATGATTCAAATTAGGGTTTCTTTTGTTTCTTGCTTAATAATGAGTAAGTAGTTGTATAGGTAGGGTCGCGGGGTGATTAACACGCCATGGCTAGTTTGGGCACTGCTCCTATTTTCAAACAATAAAGAAAAAAAAAAAAAACCCAGGCATCTTCGGAGCCCACATGAACAGGAGAACGGGGGTCCAAAACCCATTCTTCGCTGCGCATGAGTGAACGGCGACCATAAGAATTCGCATCTTTCGGGGTATCTTTTTCTCACAAAAATCGACCGTTTTAAGAACATTGAATAAAGCAGGTTAATCCAGACTGGTTACGAGTGTTATGAACCCTACGACTATATCTTTCTTTTAATTATTTGAAAAGAATAGTTGTTTTCTTAAGTTTTAGTTAATCTCAATCAAATCAACAAAGGGTAGCTATCTAAGAGCCTGTTTAAATTATAACAAACTGAGTTTTTAAGTCAGTATACATCACCGTCTCTGTGGATTTGACTCCGGATTTATTGGATATTGTACTACGCCGGTCTCCGCCTTACGCTTGGGGCAACTCATTAATTTAGGTCTAAGAAATTGTCAAGCATTTATGTATGCAGAGAGAGACTTACGAAGAGCCAGAGCTGAAGCCACTGCTTAAGTTTGGATTAAAAAGTCAAGTGACTTTTTTTTTAACTCTATTCAATTTTTTTTTTGTAATTGCTTATATTGCAAAAAACTTTTTACCTCCATTAGTTTGTCTTGACGAGAGAATTAAAAAAGTAATTTGGGTGAAAATCGTAATTTTTTACTTTTCCGATTGGAGCAAATCAAAAATCGTAAAATACTTGTCGCAAAACAACCAGCACGAAAAAAAGCCCGAGAGAGAGAGAGAGAGAATTTGTGTGGATAAATTTGACGGCCCGAATGTGCCGAGCGGGTACTGTGTAAGATATACCGACCCAGCACCAAAAAACTCCTCGTTCTTAGCGGAACGGTCCTTGTCAGAGTGATCGATTTTGGAGTTAAGTCATTGAAATGGAGAGAGAGAGAGAGAGAGAGAGAGAGAGAGAGAGAGA
>BPLS01024115.1:0-10557 GCA_019656275.1 Rhododendron kiyosumense | reverse complement strand
ACCACGAGTCCTTTCTGGGCTACTGAATGCTCCAAGAAATAATAATATGGAAGACTTCACTTCTTTAGCCACCATTCTTGTGAAATGCATGCGGTTTGATGGGCAATGCAGAAAATATATTTCAAAATCTGCTCCTGTGGGACCATTTCTCTCTCTCCTAAGAAGTAACCAGGAGCGAGCCAAGTTCATTGCCCTCGAATTTTTCAATGAAATCCTTTGCATGCCAAGGTAAAGACACATAGCTATCAAGAAATGACAATAAGTGGTTAAGATAATTATCACAATGTACAAAACAAAAACTTCCAATACTTGAGAAACTTGTTTTAGGCAACACGAGGTTGATTGTGTTGTTTTTTAGGTCATCAGCCACCAACGTATTGCGGCAGATACAAAAAGAAGGAAGCGTCAACAACATGCATATATTGGCGCTCCTTATTCAACAATCAGAACGCGAGTACAAACTTCTGGCAGCAAATTTGTTGCTTCATCTAGACATCCTGGTAAACTAACAAGTGTGCAAGTTATGATGCTATCTTTTTCCTACAGTCAATTTTCGTCATCATACACATTGTATGTTTCCTATTTCAGAAGAGGTCATGATGAAAGTTACTTAAGAAAGTGCTCTTTCCAAAAAAATCCTCAAATATTGTATTTTTCTAACTTTAGGCCTCAATTGCCCTAGCTTTCCCTACTTAATAGGAACTCCATTCCATCTCATAATACAATTTGGGAAAACTCCGAATATATCAACCAGTTCATTTTTCTCCTCAATTGATGGGTGTAAATTGTAGAAGAAAAGGGCTATAAGGGTTAAAGCATGAGAAAGACACTAGGCACACTACGAGTATGTTTAAGTTGATAGACATCAAAAGCTTGATTGCAATTGAATTTTTTTTCTCAGGAAGACTCACCAGGTAAGAGTGCATATACAGAAGAAGCTGTGGAGGCCCTCGTCGAGCCATTGACCTCTGTAGAGAATTCTGCTACACAGCAATTGTCAACATTTCTTCTATCAAACCTTGGTGGAACATATGCCTGGACAGGGGAACCATATACAGTAGCATGGTTGCTAAAAAAGACAGGTTTGGCCACTCAGCGTCACAGGAATATGATAAGAAACTTCAACTGGTTGGATCCAACACTACAGGTGAGTGGCGATTAAAATAAAAAAAAACAGTTCAGCATAGTTTAAACTGTTAAACCTATTTTCTAGAGTTCGACTGCGTTTGGATTGTAATGGGATTTGACGAAGGAAATGATAGGAAAACCAAAACAATAAATCCGGACTCTCTAGTCCGTTATCTTGTTATCTTTCCATCACCTTTTCCTTTCCCTCCATACGTGCCCCCCAACAATCCATGATCCAAACTCAGCCCAAACGTCCCGGCTTGATAAACTAGAAGAGAAAAGAAAAAGAAAGGTTATGTAGGAGAGGAAAGAGAAGAAAATAGACAAAAAAGAAGGAAAACTGATTTCCTTCTTGCTTAGATAGTTAGATGGTTTAGGAGAGGATTTTAGAGAAATGATTTTCTTAACCTCTCCTCCTGTTTGGGAAAGTTGGAGACAAAATATGAGTATGACTGGTAAAAACTGAAACCAGTTGTGGTAAAGAGTAGCGACAAAAGTGGCAAAAACAAACTCCTTGTCATTTTCTACAGATCTCTCCAATCTTGGAGAGACTTAAAATGCAGGTTAAGGGAAAAGATTCCTCTCCTTTTTGCTATGACATCAAGCTATCCAAACAAGTGATTTGGGAGGAGAGACAAAAGTCATGTTTATTTTTCACAATTCCCCAATCCAAACAGGCCGTTAAGGTTTCATATGTAGACATAATTGTAAATCCATTTGGGGTTGCAGGACTCCACTACAGATACATGGTGCGAAAAGATTGCTAGAAGTGTTACTAAAACAGGAGAGCCTGTATTTCATGCTTTGAAGACAGGATTAAACAGCGAGATAAAGAAGGTTTCTAGAGAATGCCTTACAATCATTGCATGGGTTGGATGCGGAATTGCAAGAACGCAAGATAACTTGAGACATACTGCATGTGAAATCTTACTAACTGCAGTTGAGCAATTTTTGCATCCTGGATTGGAGCTTGAAGAAAGACTTTTAGCTTGTCTATGCATCTATAATTATGCTTCTGGTAAAGGTAATAACTGCACTCAATAAGATTTTGCAATAATAAGTTCCACAGATTGCTATAAAGCTGAATACAAAAGAACAAAAACAAGATAGTAAATGCAAAAGTTATTCATCAGGATCTAGTTAGGCACATCGTAATCATTCTGCAGGATCAAACTTTAGTATCAACATAACACCCACAAGAGGATCTAATCTAGTTTAGCAAAGGTTTATAACCAGCTGATGAGCTTTGCATTTTTACTACAACTAATCCAACAGTGTAATAAATTTCCCTCTCCTGACCCCAGGGTGGTTTCTTCCTAAAAATTTTGCGGATCTCAAGTCAATTTTTTTTCTTCATATTTTATAACAGAATTTACATGGATTTCTGCTGAACAGGAATGCAGAAACTACTTCATTTCTCAGAAGGTGTAAGGGAGTCACTTAGAAGGCTTTCAAACATAACTTGGATGGCAGAGGAACTACTCAGGGTTGCTAATTTTTTCCTGCCTAATAAATGGGTAAGTCTGCTTGAATGCTACAACTTTCAGCATTAGCTCATAGAGTTACATGCACTTCAAGCAACACCCTTATATACTTCTTTCACAATTGTCTAATGCCAAGTGCACAAATGTTTGCAATCAAGAACCCAAATTCTTCTCCTGGTCTCAAATGAAATTCTAGACGGATGGAATAATTAGAAAAAATACATGGTGACAACGGCATTGACCCTCTCCCCTCCATTTCACACTGGTGGAATACTTCAAAGTGGCCCTTCTATTACAGATTCTGCCAGTGACTTCCTTCCAGAATTCAAATGCCATGAGAATGATGTGTACTAATGAGTCACTATATCATTGCGCTTTATTAATATTCGAAATCATTTTATTTGACTAAGAACCTGGCATATAGTTGAAATATGATACATAAAAAAAAAAAACATAGATCAGACAGGACAACTCAACATAAACCAAGCACGTCAATCCCCTGTATAGGTGGTTATTATTATCTAGAATAATTTCCTCATTAACGTAGTTGTGTAACACCTGCCCTGTAAGTTCACAATAGCAGCAATGATATCAAAATATTGCTTTCCATTTTGGGTTTTGTTTTGTTGATTGAAATTTGAAACCACTGACAAATTCCATTGACTGTCTTGCATGCCAACGTTAAAATCGTAAGAGCAGCGAATTTCTTGCGTTCACACACAAGTTCTGGAGGCAACTCAAAACTACAGTGGAGCTGTAACTGCTCTCATCTACTACAAGGGACAACTTTGCAGTGGATATGCAGATGGTTCAATTAAGGTAGCAATGCCACGATACTTGAAAGACGTTATTTCAGGTCATTGTACAGTAACTTGGTATATTTTTTCCTCGGAATGAGGAGCAAACTAAAAAAAATTAAAATAAAAGAACAAGAATTAGCATTTCATTGGGAGGGCTAACTTAGCATGTAACCTGAATGTGGAGTCCTCAGCAGCTCCCCATTCAGAATAAAAAAAAATTATTTGATTGTGGTTGTGTTCATTAAATAGGTATGGGACATAAAGGGACAAACAGCTACACTTGTCCTGGACATGAAGGAGCACAAAAAGGCAGTAACATGTTTTTCTCTTTTCGAACCAGGGGATTGCGTGCTGAGTGGATCTGCAGACAAAACAATAAGGGTAATTTTATGTTCTTGATCACTTTTTTCCATCTTTCAGTTGTGGCTGGCTGGCTGAAAACAGTACTACATCTGAAAATGGCAATCAGAAAGGAAAGAAGAACTATATCTGAAACTTCTCTACCTGTCATTACTACAGATTTGGCAAATGGTCCGAAGAAAACTGGAGTGCATTGAAGTAATAGGAATGAAGGAATCAATTCAGAGTTTAGACACTTCTGGCCAACTGATTTTCACAGTTACAAAAAGCCATGAATTGAAGGTAAAGTTCTATCAACCAGAACTTGTACAAAATACATAGAAAGGAGTCAAACAATTACTGTGTATGGCCGTCGTATATATCGTTGCTGACAACAAGAGTTCTATTTATCCTTCAAATCAATGTCAAAAGAACATTTACTTTAACAAAGAATCTCTCTTTTTCAGGTCATTGATTCATCAAGAAAAGCTAGAGACCTTTACAAATCCAAACCTGTAAAGTGTGCAAGGGTGATTCAGGGGAAGGTTTATGTAGGTTGCATGGATTCTAGCATTCAGGTTGGTAGGAAATTCTATAGTACAAAAGTCATGCACCAACTAACATTGTAAGTAACAATTAATGACATAACACAATGTAGGAATTGGCTATAGAAAACAATCGGGAACGAGAGATCAAAGCACCATCAAAGATTTGGATGATACAAAGCAGACCCGTCAATTCCATATCTGTGTATAAAGATTGGCTATATAGTGCAAGTGCAGTTATTGATGGTTCAAATATCAAGGTAAGGAACACGAATTGTTTATCTATCTCAAGTTCTGAATAAATGACTTGTAGAATAATGCAGGAATGGAAAAGGCAGAGCAAGCCCCAAATGTCCCTACTGCCAGACAGAGGAACAAATGTGCTGGCAATGGAAGTAGTTGAAGACTTCATATACTTAAACTGCAGTTCATCAACAAGTGTCCTTCAGGTAACTAATATATTTTCCATTTATTAAGTACTTGTTGAGATTGGAGAAGTCAAAGCTATGTGATGTCTATCGTAGCACTTCTTTAAACCATTGGATGGACTCATAAACATAGCAATAAGGTGGTTGTTCTGTGACCAGATATGGTTAAGAGGAACACAGCAGAAAGTCGGAAGATTATCAGCTGGTAGCAAAATAACAAGCGTGCTAACAGGCAATGACGTCGTTTTATGTGGTACTGAGAGGGGACTAATCAAGGTTTGTTCATTCAAATCATGGCTCAAGTTAGTTTTCCGTAGCTTGTTTAACTGGTCATTGTCTCACCTCAATTCCTCATTTGTCGTCCTTTGACAGGGTTGGATCCCCCTCTAGCAGCAGTCCCTCTGAACCCCAGGGTGTCACTGAAGTCTATCTGAAGTACTATACAAGTTTTTATTTAGTTGGTCAATCATCAAAAAAGAAGCAAAAGTACATAGATATGGAACACAAAGACAGTAACATACCAAGCCCAACTTCGGGAAATCAGTTCCTGTATATGTAGTTGTACTTCATACGAGATTATATCCCTTTATGAATACAAGAAGACAGTGCAAGCTCCCATTAAACTATAAGAAATTCAACTGCCCCCTAAATTTGAACAATCCTCGTTCTTCTATACGTAATATAAAATATCTGTGAGCACAACACCAATTTCACTCCCCTAATACAATACAAATCATCTCAAAATGAACACAGGTTTCTATATTTCTACAAAGGTGTATTTCCACAAATGACGAAGACTCCATATGGAAACAAAACCAATTAATAAAATCAACCCTGTTTGAATTTGCAGGAAACTTTATATCCAATTTCAATTACGCTTTTGGGTTGGATATAATGTTTGTACATGGTATCAGCGGGCCCATTCCATCCCACATTTCACACATTTACCATCCAAATCCCATAATGATAAACCCAGCAAAAAGGTTGCACAATGATAAATCCAAAAAGAGGCCACACATGACAGATCTCGGCTGCACGTGAGGGATGTTAAGGAATACAATGTCATATTCCTTGGGAATGGAGTGGTTGGTGACTTAATATAATGTTGAGACTTCTCCACGTTATAGCTTAATCTTTGGGGGTTGATTATAAAGTTTCTATAGAATTATCGATGAGATAGTATGTATAAGTCGGATACCCTTGAAGTTTCAAGGATCTAGAGTTACAAATTATAGTTTTTGAAGGATTCGATACAAATTATAGCATTTTAGGTTTAACAACTATTCTCATATTACTATCGAGCTCTGTCGTGAGAGAACCAACCACAGCCAAAGATCTAGCAGCTAATCAATACAGGGCAATAAGACTTCCAAATTCACCTGGACACTTATCCAAGCACTCAGAGATATGCCATGGTACATCTAGAGAAAGGAAAAAAATTATACTTTTGGTGGCAATAACAAGAATTGCAAAAAGAAATAAAAATCCAAGTACCGAAAAAGAAGATAGACCTGAATTAAATTAGGTAACATGAAGTGATGAAATCGATACCTCAATTGAATCCAGTCAAAAATTGAGCTTTTGCATGCCAGAAAATGTGAGCTCAGAATCAGCTTGGAGAGGATTGGCGCACATTTTGTGAATGAAGAATATGTATACACACCCAGAGCGAGAGAGAGAGAGAGAGAGAGGAGAAATCTTGGGGGGAAATGGGGACGACGACTGCTGGTGTTCGGTGAGTAACTCGTATATAACAGACGCGAGCTCTGTCTAAACGGCGTCGACGTGGTTCCGTTTAAAGCTCGCATCTTGAACATTTGAGGTCTCCCAAAAACGACGTCGTCTCTACTGTCTGGTACTTCTCGTCTTCATTCTGCGAAGTCCTTTGAAAACAAGAATTCGTCAAATTGCGAGCGCATTCCGGTTTATCTCTTTGATCAAAGTTGTTCATGTTGAAGATCTTTTTCAGATTATAAATCTTTATAAATATCATTTGAATCGAATATTGATTGATATACAATCGAAGACGATAAGTATGGATTTTTTTTTTGCGAAGATGGATTTGGTCACACTGTATCAAATCCGTATCACAAGAAACGACGTCGTCCCAGTGATTTTTATCACCACCTCACGTTGAAACGACGTTGGAAGCTTGCAGTATTGGATCTGCAACGTGGATTCCTCAAATTGTGATCTCGTTTCGATTGACATCCATGATCGAAATCGTTCAGGTTTAAGAGCTTCTAAGGAAGATTCTCAATTTTAATGATCATTTGAAACGATTTCTTAACAGTATGTAATCGGAGATGATCAAAATGAATCTGTTTTTATGAAAGTAGATTTGGATGCACAATATCAAACCCATTATAGGCTCTGTTTGGAACTCGCAGGAGAAAAGAGAAGAGGAGAATTGGGAGAGGATATGAGTGGGGAAATTTTTTACAAAAATGCCAGACACATAACGTACGGACGCACAACAATTTACACAACTGCTGACGTCATCATCAAAACGACGTCGTTTTGATTATTAAAAAAAAAAAACCCCACCTCGTTCTTTCCTGGTTTCCCCTTTCCCTTCCCTCCCCACTTTCACGCTAAAAAATTTCAGAGAAGAGAGAAAGGGGCGACTGCCACCACCACTGATAAGAAGAGAGAGGGGGCTCCCACCACCGGCGACCACGCTTCCCACCTCCACTGGCGACCACGCTTCCCACCTCCACCACCAGAACCCAACCCCAACGCTCCCCACCGCCAGCGAACGCCACCCCCACCGACTTCTGGGCAGTCCGACTTTGCCCCACCACGAAGGTCTCTCTCCTTGTTTCAATTAGTATCCTTAATTGAGTTGGTGAAAAAAATTGAGTTGCTGAAAAAAAAACCCCAATTCGAAAATTAAAACTCTATTTTATAGAACTCTATTTTGCCATTTCCTTTCCACATTTTCCAAGACGTCATTAATTCTTGCTCCATTGCATGTTCAAATTGAGGCGATTGTCAAACTAGTACGAGCAGCTGTTTCGAGCACTGGTTTTTGTTAGGGAACAGCGAGCACCGGTTTTTGCAAGGGATTTAGGTTCTTAGAATGGAAATGGTTGCTTGGACCTTTTGGATTCTCACTCCATCCTAACCAGTGGGCCAATTTCGATTTTTGTGTAACTTTCATTGTATTTATGTGCTTTGTGTGTATTACTGTACGAGCTTTTGTGAGCACTGATTTTTGATCGAGATTTTGGTTGTTTAAGAACGTAAGAGATTGCTTTCAGTTTGGACTTCATCCATATTCTGAACGTCCACTAAACTTTGTCGGTCTCCTTCTTCTTCCTTGTCTCTCTGCAAGCTGCACCTCCAGATATCATACAGGGCGGTATACTCAAGGTTAGGGCTTTTGCCTTTTGGGTGTACAAAGGGTAGATGAGGAAGGGTATTGTGGGTATTTACTGAAACTATCATGGGCATTCAAGTATTTTTCCCTCACACCCCTACGGACAGGATTAACAATTCGTGGTCCCAGGTGGTATTATTAATCCGGTGAAACAATTGCTAATCCTATCCTATGCTCCAAAACACATATCAAACATGGCCAAATTTCCCTGTGCTGGTTCCAAAAATGTGTTGGCAGAACTGACAAGTATCAGCTTTATAAGGAATGAGCCACCTGTTCAGTTTAGATTGAGTTTTGTACTCGATTGCAAAGGGTCACTGTTTTCAAATCGAAATACGTATCTTGTATCGTTTTTTTAATTGTATATATCATATTGGGATATGTATTGTGTATCTTAAAAACTTTTTTTTTAAAAGTAAATATAGTTTGTTGGTGTTATTAGGTGTATTAACTTTTTAATTGTATTTTTATACTAATTATGATTAACGTTGTTAAAGCGTAAACTAAATTTAGTATTTTGGCACAGAAAGTCTAAACAAGTCCAATTGACAAAATCCAAAGATGGAAAATATTATTAAAGAAGATATAAATATCCAATCTTTAGGAACACTAAAATGTCACATGTGTAATTCTAGAATTATCTCAAAATTTTATCTTGTATGAAAATATCTTTGTACTAGAGTCTTCTATGAAGTAGTATAAATGGGAATGGGTCTAGCTATTTTTTACCAAGTCTAAAAACAAGTTCGACTTCCAGTGTAATACAAATAATCTCATTCCCCATCCTTAGATAATTGGCCCAACGATCTGCCAACTTATTTTCTTAAGTTTTCTGGTGCTTTTATTTGGTCCTTTATGAAGAACTTGATGAGGGGTAAGAGAAGGACATTATCATATCATTTCTTCTGCTCATTAATTATTCTTTCATGTGTTCTTTATCCCCTCTGCGTAATGAGTTGAGATAGCAATAAACCCTTTCGTGGACCGGGTGAAGTCAATATGGGTGTTTTGTTTTCACCTAATGTGCCAAAAGTTGTAAAGTTTCTTAATGTTGTTGTGGATTTGGCTTTTTTACTGCAGGTCCCAATAATTCCAAGTATCCACGGAATGGAGAAGCTCAAACGGATTTAATTGTTGGTCCGACAATGCAAACAAAGTGATGCGTAAGCTCTTTATTTGTGAAGTCTCAATATGGTCGTTTTTTTTAGTTTGGGAATCTCAATATGGTTTGCCGGGCCAATTATGGCTCTGATGTTTTCTTGGTGACCCCCACCAGATTTTGGTATTTAACTAAGTATTGACACCAAATTTATTTGGACTACTTTTTGTTTTCTTAAAAATCCATTCCTTGAATTTCTTCTAAAAAAGAAAGCTCTAAACCAAACTATATAACCTAGTTGAGATTCGTGAGTAATCCACATGGCGTGTGAGTGCATAAAAATGTGTAACTGCGGAGAGTAGATACAATGTAACTGTTATGCATTGGGTATCAACTATGTTACATGGATCCTCCTAATTGTATAAAGCACCCGTGTCATAGACACTACTTTCAGATAAGAGTGTGGGGCTTACGTCTAGCATATTTAGTTGGGATGGTGAATACACCTAGAAAGTGTACTTATGAATTTGAATTTACCACGAACTATGCCTGCAACTCCTATATCATACATCTCCTATATCATACATGAATGCCCTAACAGCCCGTTTGAGTGGAGGATTTGTTTTGGGTGGATATAGAAGGAGAGAAGATTTGAGGGTGGATATGGAATGAGAGGTGATATGTTAAGAATGATGGTCCCACCTCTTCAAAAGGGTAGATTTATAATGAGGTATTTGGATAGATTTTTGAGCAGGATATGGGAGGTGGATATGATGGGATTAGATGTTGAATGACTGAATTGCCCCCACTTGGATTTTTAGATGATCAAAATTTGTTTATTTAATTATAATTACAAGGAAATATATATTTATATTTAATTATTGCATAAAATTAAATCAAAATATCTTTAAAATATTTAAAACTTAATTTTTATTAATTTTTTTAATAAAAAATTTAAAATTCCGAGGATGGGTATAAATATACTCTGATAGTAGGATAGAGGAGTATATTGTAAAACTACCCACGTGTCCTTTGGTTTCCCCCAATTTGATCCTCTTTTTTTTTTTTTTTTTTTTTTTTTTTTTTGCCTTTTCTGGCAATTAGTCCCCCAATTCGATATAAACAAGAGGATTGAGAGGAGCCCTAAACCTTCACTACTCCGTCCATTTCTCCGATTCCCCTACTACCAGCAACGTGAGCGCCTCCGGGGATGATGAGTACAACACGTCGGCGATGATGGGTACCTCCGGGGATGATGAGTACAACACGTCAGCGATGATGGGTACAACGATGGCAGGTCTGGCGATTGAATCAGAGCCATCCCCAAATCTGCATCCAAAACTCCGGAGCTC
>BPLS01024113.1:0-33405 GCA_019656275.1 Rhododendron kiyosumense | reverse complement strand
CTCTCTCTCTCTCTCTCTCTCTCTCTCTCTCTCTCTCTCTCTCTCTCTCAAGCGTAAATAGCACTACGTCAGTGGATAAAAACTGTTAGTCACAAATACAGCTGCTAAATGAGAGATGGGAGTAAATGTGCCATATTCACCCATTCCCATCTAAACACCATTGCCACATCCTCTTTCAACAAAAACAGAACACCATGCTACACCCTCTTTCAAGAAAAAAAAAAAAAAAAAAAACAATTCTGGTTTCATAAAAGAGAATAACTTATTCATAGCTCCTCTATAAATAAGTAATTTACAACGGCGCACAATCTCATTCATCCGTCTCGACAATTAATGGTTGAGATGTGTTTTAAAATTTTGACCGGTAATAGTTTGTTTTTAATCCGGAATGTTCAAACAAATTCTTATTATGTTAGTTTTGGACTTAATAATCGATTTGGACTATAAATGGTCCTTCACCTTTCAATTTTGGCATAAAAATATTTCAACTTTCTAATTTTTTTCAATGTCATTATTTTGGTTTGGTTTGTTTTGGGATCCTTTTGGGATATATACAAATATACACAAAAATAGGGTGTTTGGATCAAACACCCCACACTCATCTGATACCATTGATTCCTGCATTAGCCCCCCTCATTTTTTTTTCCTTTTAGAATTTTTGGACGGCTCGGATCGGCCTTTTGGTGGCCAGAGAAGGCCCGGCGCGGCCGTCAACAGGACACAAAGAAAACAGATTCCTTCTAAAGGGTGACATTGAAAAAAATTGAAAAGTCGAAGTATTTTTATGCTGAAATTGAAAGGTGAATGACCAAAATGAATTTTTGTCAAAAATGAAGGGATATAAAAGAAATTTTCTCTATATTTTTCCTGCATTTGTTAGTTTTTGCATTAATTTTTCGTGGATTATTGATTCATCTTGATGAGAAAAATCTAAACAGTATAAAAGAATGATACTAAAATACAAAAATAATCCAAAATTGATAGACTTTTAGGATTCTTTTTGTCTTTATTCAAAAAAATAAGTTTAGTTCATAATCAGTTACTCTTTAGACATCTCGTCGACACGAATCAATAATCCATAAATAATTAACGCAAAACTAATAAATGCAGAAAAAATACGGATAAGGATAAAAAATAATCCGACTTGATTATTAAGCCAAAACGGCAAGTCTTTTTATAGCCCATTGGATTATCTTTAGTTTACTAAGATAAAAATGTACGATTCCCTTAATTAATTTTCTTGGTAGAAAATACATATTAATGTAGTCAACGAGTCATATTGGCGTTGAAAATTCACTCTACAATTACCTTTGACTTACTATTATTCTCTTGGATTCATCACAGATTTTAGGAAAGAGGACATCCCAATTTCTTTATTTCATTGCTTAACACATTCATTTTATTTTTCTCTGGAGGTTCGAAGCTCAAAGGGTTTCCGGCTCGACTTACGCATATCTCAACTAGTTCCCTCGCGGATTTGATCAAAAGTAGGCCATTCATATCGAGAATAGAAAATTCACAAGAAACTTTCTTGCGACCTGATCTTATGAATCGAACTTTACAGTATTATTACTTATGAAACTTTCAAGTCTATAGAGAGCAAACCCACGAAAACCCCGGTCAATTGCTTGTACATTTAAAGTATCATTACTTATGAAACTCTCAAGTTTTACTCATTACTTCTCTGTTCCTAATTAGTATTATAGTCAATTATTCTGTTGTTGAATGTTTGAAAATGTTAGTTCATTTTTAAAACTACAAGTAAAAATTTAATGATTTTTCAAAAATATTCCTTAATATAGGTGAATAACAAGTGTTGTAAAGTTGGTAGAAATAGGACAAATAAAGGAAATGATGGCATTAAATTTGAATATATATGTGCAATAATAACATTTCTTCTCAAAAAGTTGAAATTTCCAAAAGGGACCCAAAAAAAAAATGGAACGGGGGGATTACTACAATTTAAATTTTAAAGGGGCTCACAATCACTTGTAATAGAAGATTTACAAATAGATCCACAATTTGACGTGTTCCTAACATGTTTGACCAGTTTGGGTAATGTTACTTCCGCATCTCTGAAATACGCTTCTCAAACACGCCAAGCTCTACAATGGATTATTTTGACAATCAGAACCTCTCTTTTTTTCCCGGGTAAGTTCAGTTTTATTGCACCAAAAAAAACAGCCAACATTACAGCAAAGAAACACTTAAGGAGTCCCCTAAGTGGCTAAAGTCAACCACCAAAAAACTATACAAGCATTCAGGGAGAACAACACCAACACTGACAGCAACACCTACATTAATACGCTGGTAGGAAAATTTTAGGAGATAAGTTCCATAAGGAACATAGTCTGCACGCGATTTGTAGCCCTGCTCTTAACCTTCCTCCAAGAGCTCAAGTATCATCTGCGATCAGCCACCGCTACGGGAAGAACGGTATGGGCATCCCTCTGAAATCTCTTGATTGAAGACCCTGACATTTCTTTCAAGCCAAACATGGTACAGGGCAGCAACAACCACCCGTTTACACATAGACTGTTGGAGTCCATTCCCAGTCACATGTTGGCTAGCCCGGCCATCTGATTTCATGGTCTAGGCTAACAAGCCCTCTAGAGCAATCAGAATTCGGAGCTGTTTAGTTGCAAGTATCCCTCGACATACACATTATTCAAGTAAAAGACCATGTTGATCGGAGTTTGGTCGGAAAACTTAAAATTTACATTTATGGGTTAAAGTGTCTTCTAGTTAATCAATTGATTTGAAGCATGCAATTATCAATATATCAATATCTCTGATCGATCTGATTGTTTTGCATGATTGTTGATTGATTTACATATTTGGAGCTGTAAAATGGACATCTTGGATTTTCAAAATAGGTTGTTGAACCACATGCCATTGAGAGGTGTGTAAAGAATGGTGTGTACAAATGTAGCATGAAAATGAAAAAAAAAATATAAATGAAAAACCATAATTTACTTTTTGCATATGTTAATTAGCTCCTCTGGCTCCTAATACAAAAGTAAAATTGAAGATGAAAAAAAAAACATGATTTATCGCTTAACTAAGCTAATTAAACCTCAATTTCAAATAAATGAATCTTGTCATAGCTCACTACTTTTCTAGAAAACAAGAGTGTGTAGTGTAGTACGTCCTAATATACATCCAAGTTTTCTCTAGGCTTTTGTACATGATTTTCAATTTCTCTAGACTATTCTACTCTACGTACAGAGATAATGGCACTTCTTAGAATCTTTGCTATAAATATCTAGATAGTTCACTGAATCAAAAAACAAATCACTACCATTAGTTTAGTATCAAATGTGATCAGTGATCACAATCTTTTTTTTTTTTTGCTCGGCAAAGAAAATTTTATTAGCTCGAAAAGGGTACATCGAGAGAGGAACTCGCTAAGCACATACGCTTAACGAGAGAGGAAAACAAAGCGGAAAAACAGGAAAAAAAACACAGAGGACCATCCAACAGAAAATTGGAACGCCCCCACCCTCAATGCAAGTTTCACTTGCTACACTTTCTCCTTTCTCATTCCATCAATATAGCCCTTGAAATCTTCCACCGAATGCACCTTAATATTGAACTTCACCTTGACCCACATTGCCACCCTAGTTTTAATTAGCTCCCCAAGATCCTCCACTCGCCAAGACGCATTGTTGAAAACAATCTCATTCCGAGCCAACCAAACAGACCAAATTGCAGCATGGAATGTCGTTTCCCACAAATATTTCTCAAGATTTTTGAAACCACTACCTATCCACCATGTGAATAAATCAATCAGAGAGCCAGGGCACACCCAACAAACATGCCACCAGTGATCACAATCTTAATCGTTCAACAAGTTGGAGGTGTTTATAAAAGGGAGAGTATTTCATTAGGCTACACATGAAAGCAAATAACCCTCTCCCAAGAATCCCAAGCTATCGCTTATAATGATCATCACTCCCGAAAGCTGTAGCCAGCCCTTTCATTGCTTGCTTAGGCAGCCTGCTTCAATTCTAACTTCCATCCTCTTCTTCTTTTAAGTCGAGCTCCTTCCTCTCCTTAACTTAAGTGCCTCCTCCATACCATCCTTTTCTTCTTTAATGCTTTCCCATCTAGAGTTCTCCCCCGAAATCCATGTATGTGTGATCTTATCTTGTAATGACCAGACACGAGTTATCAAAAAAGGAGTATTATTTGCTTACGCACATGCTACGGACACGGAGTATAAATCAAGCACACAGAATCTGTGATTAATACCCAAATAGCAATAAATATTCCTCATTTTCAAAGCAGCAAAAAATGCAACGATAAATACTCCACCTATATAGATACCTAACATAATGGAAGACAGAATCGCATTAACGCCTTATTAGTCACTAGTCAGATGATGAATCGTATTAATAATAATACAGAATCCCACATTGCTGTATGGCTTAAAATGACATAGTCAGATGATGTATGGGTTTTTGTATCATCAAAGCTAGAGAGGGAAGAAAGAGGACAGGTGCTTGCTTGCCATTGCTGCCGTCGTGAAGCTTTACGGAACGAGAAGAGTGACTCTGTAGGGCTACCCTAAAATCCAATTTTAGGGCTGTAATATTCTTTTCAGGGCTGTGTAAATAGTACCCACGGCCACGGATAATATCTAATTTATTTATTTTATACTAATTAGACACAAAAATATGCTTATGTGTGTGTGGTTGTATAAAATTACAGTATTTGATAGTATTTTTGGAAGTTTGTCGTCAATTTTTTGAAATTAATCAACGTATTGTAAAAAGTACAAAAAAATATGACCAGAAGTCCCAAAAGGTGTCAATCCCAATTGATTGGGACACAAGTAGGGCTGCATACGAACCGAGCCGCTCGCGAATGGCTCACAACTCGACTTGTTAGTGGCTTGTTCAAGCTCGGCTTGGAAGTTAAACGAACGAGCTCAAGCAGATTTTTTCAGCTTGAGCTAGGATAAACTCGGCTCAAGTCGGCTCGTGAGCCGGGTTATATATACTTAAATTTAGGATTTTTATTGTTATTTCATAATTTGTTCTTTCCGTTTTCACTTTCCAATCAACCAAGGAAGGTGAGAGCACACGCACGCTAGTACACCCCCGCTCCATAGGAAAATAAAAGATATATACCTTCACAATCAAAATATTTTTGGTTGTATTAAGCCTATGCGAGAATATATATACATTTTTCTTTGGTCTGTTGAAGCTCGTGAACAAACTCGAGCTCGAGTCAAGCCAAGGCCCGCTCGACTCGTTAAGTTTTCACTGAGCTCAAGCTCGAGCTCGGGTTCGTTAAAAACTTAATAAACAGGTTTAAACATTGTAAAACTCGGCTTGGCTCGTTTGCAACTCTAGACATAAGGCTCGGTTTGGTTTGGTTTGATTAGTCCCAAAAAGTTCGCGCAAGACGATTTTCGAAATAGATGGTTTTTTAATGTCTTTATGGTCGTTTTATTTGAACCTTTTTTTTTCTTCAATTTCAGTTCATATTTTTATACATGTTCGATTCTTCTTGTCGAGACGAATGATCAGTCTTCAAGAATTTTGATACAAAGCTAAACAAATTATTATGATATGTTAATAACCAATACATCTTAAGTTGATTTTAAGCCCATAAGCGATGGACTTATTTTTTTATGAGGGCTCATTTGGTGGGCGAAAAAGATTTTGGGAGATAAGGTAGAAGAGGGACAAGAAATGGGATACGTTATAAGGGAGAATTAGTAATGAATGAATAATTAAGAATGGCGTTTGTTTGGTAGTTGCCGAGTTGAATGGATGGATAAGGGTGCATGAATAAAAAATAATGTGAGAGCTTACTTTTAGTTATCCCTGTAATGGGAATACAATAAGGGGTCCCATACGAAAACAGTTTAGAGAGGTTTAGAGGGGGAAAGTGGGAATTACCCGGATAAAGGTAATGATTTGGGTGGGGTGGGCTGCGGTGGGCTGGGTTTCGCCTATTCGCCGAATAAGCAGTTTGGGTCTGAAGGGAGTAACCAAACAGCGAATAAGAGTGATCCCGGTTTAATTTATGTCCTTATTCCCTCCCGTCTCCGCCCACTGAATAGGCTGTGTATGGGTCTCTATTTTCAAGTGAATTATTATTATTATTATTATTATTATTATTATTATTATTATTATTATTAACACAGAGTGTCCCCGGGTCAGTTTGCGCACACCATGGGACTAAATCTCTACAGTGCCCACCAACTTTTGCTAACCCAAGGGTTTTTACGCATGGGTGGCCCCAAGGTTTTTTCGCAGTGCGGGGAGTCGAATTTGGGACCTCGGGATTGTAAACCCCTCCGTTCTGGCCGATGACCTACTGCACTACCCGGCCCCTCGGGTTAAGTGAATTTTTTTTCATTGTTGTTTTGGAATTAGATAAGAGTATTTAGGATGCATTTTGTGACATTTTCATTTTCAGTTTTTTTTTTTTTTAAAAACACCACAATCGTGTTTATAGAAATCGAAAACATGTTTGGTAATTGAACTTTTCGTAAAACGTGCTGATCAATATATATATATATATATATATATGCCTTTCAAAAATATGTTATAAACAGTAGAAATAAAAAGTAACATAACACGTCTTTGGTATGGGCTCGATATTTATATGTTATATATATGCCTTTCAAAAATATGTTATATATATTAAACAGTAGAAATAAAAAGTAACATAACACGTCTTTGGTATTATAAAGAGAAAATTTTAAAATAGCTCCTAACCTTTCACACAAATCACACACAGGCACCTGACCTTTTAAAATTATCAAAAAAACATCTGACCTATTTAAAAATCCATCAATTTTCCACCCACCGTTAACTTCCCATCCAAAATAGACTGAAATGCTGAAAATGTGCATTTTGGCACGAATTTTGGCAAAACAAAATTAAGGCCCCGTTTCAGAAACCTTCTTAAAAAATAAGCAACTTATTTCACATTTTCAAACTAAAAAATAATGTAAATGAAAAATAATTTTTCAATTTTTTTGCATCATAGAGATCTTTCAAACAATATTCATACTGCATATTTTTAGATTTTAATAAGCCAATAATTTTTGAGCTTAAAATTGCCTTCTTAAAAAATAAAAACTTTTTTTGCATTCTGAAACGGGGCCTAAGGCTCGTTTTGGCAAAACACAATATTATACTCATAAACAAGGTTAAGGCTCGATTTGGCTTTAAAAGTCAATTAATAATTTAATTTTTATCTTTATTCAAAAGAAAAAAAACACATTTGTTAGTTTTGTGTCAAGACGAATCAATAAGTCATAAAAATTACTTAATTTTTCAATCCAAACACACCCTAAATAAGGAATCAAGCTTAATTTAGTAATTAAATACTCATAACTATGCAGCCAAATAAGATTACTTTGTATTAAATAAAGGAAAAGGCAAAAACAAAAAACATAGAATAGTCATGGGTAGGTGTGAAAAGTGACTGAGTTAAGTAATTTTTGTGACTTATTGATTTGTCTTGATCCAAATTAACAAATGAGTTTTTTTTTTTTAATAAAGAAAGACAAAAATTAAGTTATTAATTGACTTTTAAAGCCAAATTGAGCCTTAATCTTGCTTATGAGTATAATATTGTATTTTGCCAAAATGAGCCTTAATCTTGTTTTGCCAATATTCGTGCCAAAATGAACATTTTCAACATTTCTGTCTGTTTTGGATGGAAAGTTAACGGCGGGTGGAAAATTGAGAGGTTTTTAAATAGGTCAGGTGTTTTTTTGATAATTTTAAAAGGTCAAGTGTCTATGTGTGATTTGTGTAAAAAGTCAGGTGCTATTTTGAAATTTTCCCTATTATAAATTTGATTTCTTTATCTGTCGTCCCTCAAATGGAATTAATGGAATGAGAGAATGAGCACCAGCAATCTAATTTCAAGGATAAATGAGAAACCTTGACTTTTTTTTAAACGGCAGAAACCATGACTTTTAGTACTACACAAGTATTGTACCCGTTCGATACGCGGGATAAACAACAAATTTTGTATGGGCTCGATATTTTGTAGTACAAGCGGCAAAAATTGTGTGGTAGAAAGATAAAAATTAGGCTACCATGTGACAATGCCCATGGGACATTGAATAATGTTTCCCCAATTCCCCCAAAATCTCTCTCCCCTTTCTCTCACCCCCTCCCCACGTTCTCCCAATTTTAAAACTTAAAAGAAAATTTAAAAAAAATTAAGAATTAGGAGCTAGAAGCTTGTGAGACTTCAACACATTTCTATAATATATTGATAGTCTGATAGATAGCTATATAGATATACCAAATATGCGTAATAAGACAGCCAAAGTAGGCAGAACATATTTTACCATTTTCGGATAAAAAAATTAAAGTGCTTTTGTCCATAACTTTAAAAATCTCAACTAATTTTTTAATTTGCTGTGAAACAATTAAAAATTATGCACGAAAAATACGCCCTTTTTAAATTAATAAAAAGTGTACAAATATATACAGGAACTGGGTCTGTGAAAGCACATCAAGCATGCTAAGTTATTGACATAAAAATTATGACCAATCGAATACCAGTAACTACTACTTGATCAATTCGTACCTATCTTACACAATATTTTCAGATTCATTCTAGTAGTCTAACTTTTTTTTCCATATGTATGTGCACGATCATATAATTACCGTCGCAACCCGAACTTAGCCAATTTGTCTGCTACCACATTCGCCGCTCTTCGAACAAAAGTAATTAAACTCGCAACTCACAGATGATATATGCCGTTATGATATCTTCGATGATCACATCCACACCCGCTGGGCACGTTGCCTTGATGCCCAGAATTTGCGCTAACTGGTGCGAATTCCCCTCAACCAAACTTCTATTCAGAAAAATGCTATGATACACACCCCCATTTTTGACCAATCAATCCATTGCCCTATCAACTACAGGCTATTCCTAATAGCTAATGCCATGTTTGGGAGAAATTTTTCAGTATCGGGTAGATACTATGTGACCGTGCCCACATGGTGCATGCTCGGCACATTCAGGATGTCCAAAAGTGTATTATATAGGCCAGCCTTTTTTTTCATAATTTTTTTTGTCATGTAGAAATTGTTTACTTCTCTAGCTATTGCTTTAATAAATTGGGGGGGAAAACAAAGTTCAAAGACAAATTTAATGAACCAAGTGGGATATTACGAAACATGATGCGGCATAAATTAAGGAAAATCAAACTTTGGTTTTTATGCAAATTCTGTTTGTAAAAGGGGGAAAACGGGGAAAACCTAACAGTAAACCCAAGAAAGAAAAGTAGCCCGCATGTGACAAACTTTGTTTATTACAGTTTCGGTCTCACAGAGTGTATTATTTTGATTTTTGTCCAAAGCTGATAAATACACTCCATAGTCCATCTTTTCATTTTCTTTACTCCATTATACATGCACGCTACCACTAAGATAAAATCTTGATTCCGTCAAATTTGGGGTCCAATTTGGGCTTTCGAAGGCTCATCCCGGACCCAAAAACAATGATCGAAATCATTCATTTTTTAGAACTAGAAATGAGGAAGTGCCTTTGAAAGTACTGGTGGTGGACTGAAAATAACCCTGAAATACTCCCCATGTCCCCCATTTTTATGTCTCAATCACCACTTTTTACAATTTCCACACAAAAAAAAAAAAATTCACCATTTTTTACTGTCCTAAAAATATTGCCTCACTTCCAAATTAAAAGGATTATAGTTAATAAAAGTTGTATTCTACCCTTTTACTTTTAAATCAATAGTACTATTTTAAAAAAAAACAATGTGAATGAAAAAACAAATATGATAATTAGGCAAACAATGATTATGTTCTCTTGTATAGTCAGAATCCACAAAAGAACTAAAAAAAAAAGGGGATTAGTGCATTCTACTAACTAAAAAGTATTTATTTTTAATTATAGATAATGTATTGTGATAGAATAACCTTTACTTATTTTTTGGATTAAAGATAATGTATTGTGGGAGAATAACATTTCTCGTAAAATGTAATATAAATACTCACTCCGTCCTAATTTCATTGTCATTTTTTGAATTGTGTGCCCTTTTTCAATCGTTTATATCTTTCAATCTATAATGTTTGGGAAAATGACAGTCAATGACGTGTTTTGATAATTAATACCCGCTAAGGACATTTTGTTCATTAACAAATATTCTTAACATGTCGTTAAAATATATTAATTATCAAAACACGTCCTTGACCGTCATTTTCCCATAATGTTTTTCATAATTTTGAAAAAGTTGTATTATAGAACTAATTGAAATCTATTAAACAAGATCCATATTGCATATTTTTCAATATTCATACTAAATAATATAGGTAAAAGTGATAAACAGAATAATGAACAATAAAAATGAGGAAATAATAATACTTAAAAATAGAAAAATGATTTTGTCACTCCCTGCAGATGTATTTTGGTGCAAAAATATACCGGAAATGGCATTAACAAAAAAAAAGAATGGAAAAATGAGCAGCCAAAAAATATAACAACTATATAACGAAACGAGGTCTCCCAATGCCCAAGCAAACGGGCGAGGTACATTTTTCCATGTTGATGCATGCGCTTGTCCTTGACCGCTTGACGTATCACGTAACGGAACGGAACGGAGCCGTATTTTCGCTGCCTGCTCTGCTCTGCTCATCCTTCTCTTCGCAGGCTTTAATCAGGTGCGTGTGTGAGTGTACGTCTCGAAATTGAGACATCTTCTGTATCTGTGCGCGTTTGTATTTGGGTGGAGAAAATTTAGGGTTTTAGTTTTTGGTCTGTGAAATCGTATTTTTCTGCAAAAATCCTTTCATCCTTCACACACTTCGTCAGGTAAATTATCGCCGTTGTTGCGAATCCTATCTTTACGAGTTTGTATAGATCGAGGCAATTGTATGGATTTTGCGTTTGCTAGAATGTGGGAATTAGTTTCATGTTCGTTATGTAATACAGCCATTTGTGTTTTTTGTTTTCTTCTTCATCTTAGATATGCGATCATGTTATTATATGTCTTCGTGCTGGTACAAAATCAATTTTCTGGAGGTGGAGTTATGGTTTCATTCCCTAGTTTTCAAACCTGTGGAGTGTTAGGGTTTTGATGGAATATGGAATATGCGAGTTGTTTGTTGTAGTCTTTATGGGGCATTGGAATGTATTTTCTTATCTTATTACCTATAAGGCTATAAGTCTATAAAAACGCTCCCTCTCATTCTATATTCAACGAACGTGCCAACATGTGATGTTTAGTTACTGAATAATGCAGGTGTGGGTTGGTGGCTTCCTGTTACTCTGGTAGCAGGATTACCACCACGGTTGTCGTGGTCTTGAGTTTGCTATACTCTTCTGTCAGTTTATGTTGTGGTTGTGTTTTTGTTGTTGATGTGTATGGTGTGATCTGCATGCTTGTGGCTTTGTATTGTTGGAAGTACAAGATAGTTGAATTTCTAATTTTATGTACTTTTTTTGGTACTTGTAAATTACCTCCTAATGATTTTTCAAACCACAAAAATATAAATTCAATGAACATTTTGTAACATTTTCCGGTAACGATTCTTTACCCAATTCACAAACAGAGAAACAAGTTATTCTTGCACTTCTTAGTCTCGATTCCCATGCAAAGAATGGTTGTCAAGGCATGAGCTCATCATAATGAAAATACTGAGGGACCGTTTGAAGCACTTCTGTATTAAGTCATGCATGTGCTTTCTAGTAGAGTGTTTTCATTTGCCATATGTGCCCTAGTTGGGTGTCTTTTCCTGAAAACACGTGAGGTTGCTTGGTTTGATTTTCGGGCTTGGCATTAATCTTTACCCCCACCCTCCTTTCCAGTTGTTTATAATGGAAGCACAAGCAATATAAACTCATTTTAGCTGTTTGTAAGTTCTTATTGACTTACCAATGCAGACTACGTCATTTGGTGGGTTAGGACTGTGAAGTGTTGCCTTCCCGGACAGATGCTTTTGATGGGTGGATGCCACAATTTTGCGGACACGATTTAAATATGACTTAACAGTGCCTAATTGCATTAGATGTGTGGGTTATACGAGTTTTAAGCGCTGAACAGCTCTCCATGCACGGTTTCTTTTTCTAGAAAGTTGTGAGTATTTCACAGCATGACTCCATGTTCACGGTATGTGTGGCTCTTTCTATGTATCCCAGTTTGTGAGCTATCAAATTTTCAGCATTTCTTGATGGGCGTTTTGTGTTCATCGATGCCTCATGCCTTCTTTTTATCTTTCTGGTCCTGTTTTTCAAGTTTGCTTTGGTCATCAGTACCTCTTTGACTTCTTTCTGATCTTGTTTACAGGTGCATTTCACGTTATGTGTTATCTTGTTTCTGTGTTTCAGATATTGACTTTTTCCGTATGTTAAGTAATTTTTTAGTAGTGAACAATTTGATTGTACGATACAGAATACTATTCAGTTAAAGGGTTTTTGAAGAAGACTTTTGCTAGTCTGCTTTCTGTCATTATTCAAGGAGTGGATAGGCAAATCAAGTTGGTTGAATTTGGAACTGTTATCTTTCGAGATTGGCCTAGTTGATGTCAGTTCCTGTTTCAAATAAGAAGGAAGAAAGCTTTAGTTATTTTTATTTGGCTACCTAGGTAGAATGGTAACTAACACATAGGATATAAGATGAAAAAAGGTCCCCAACAACATTATTTATGTTTCCGTTTAAAATATACTCTCCTTTTGTACTTTTTACTTGAAGCATCATAATTTCAGCTTACCTCCACCTAAATTGGTTATCTTTGAAGGTATGGAATCACCCAGTGATTTGGTTGAATATACCTATGAAACTCTGGATTCTATCACCGGGGGGTTCAGTGCAGAAAACAAAATTGGGAGTACCAAATATGGAGAACTGTTCAGGGGGGAATTTGACCAAGGTATGGAGACACAAGAAGTTTTGGTAAAAATATTTGTACATCCCTCGAGTGTGGGAAAATGCCCGAGATTTTCGGCCCGCCCAGATCTTCGACAGTCGAGATTGGAAGTATGTTGCTCAAAGAACTTCCTTTGATTTATTGAGATATTATTTTGATGGATTTTTTCTCTTCTAACATTATGTTCCATTTCATAGGCTGAAATCAAGTTACTGACTGATTCAGTCATGTGTCAGCATTGAAACATGGTAAAGTTGTATGGATACTGCTGTGAAAATGGACGGTTTGGTGTTGTATATGACTTGAAACCAGTGGACACTGTTCATAACCTAGTTCTTCAAGGTGATCTAATTTTCTTATCTTAATTGCTGTAAGCATGCCACGTCGTAGTCAGAGGTCGGACCAGAATTATTGAGATAGAAGTAAAATGATCTTGGTCCTTATAGAGAACCACTTTGATTGACAATTTTGGATAACAGTTGGGGCATTAAGACATTGGGACAATCTAGAAAAAGTGGCCTTGCCAGTATTGTATTCTAACTAGCTGTCTTATGTTTCCAGATGATTTCAAATGGCAGGCATGAATCAAGGTGGCGCTTGAATTTGCATTCCTCGTTGAATGTTTGCATGGTGAAGAACTCTTGCTTCGGAATACCGACGCAGCTCATTTGATAGTTGACGAGGTAAGCCTTGGTGCTTACTTCTATCTCTTTTGGACGCTTCTAAGAATGGTAGTTCAAGCCCAAATATTATCTTGCGTGCAGGCTTTCAGTCCAAGATTATTGGACTTCAGTCTGCTTGTTGGAGGAGTTTTTGGAGGAATTCCATCACGTGAATGCAAATGGGGGTGTGTTGGCTATGCTGATCCACGTCTCCTCGAATCAGGTTTATCTTCAAATTTTCGTACTTTAACAATCAAGCATAGCGTTTAGGATCAATTTGGAATGTTTGCCTCGTAAGCTACGGTTTGTCTAAGTTTGACGTAGTTTATTTTTTTTAGTGCATTATAGCTCTTGTCAAAATGAAGGACATTTCATGTCATAATCTTTTACGTCAAAATTGGTTGAAATTTATTTGCCAACAATTTTAACTAGAAGAACCCGTAGTATATGTATCCCCTCCACAAAACCAGAACAATGTTAGGCTAAAATAATTGTTTTGGCTTGTTGAAACCTTGAAACATGAATCGACACCTTTAGAGAGCTTTGGGAGAGGCAGCAATGTAGTTGTTTTGAAAAGAAGAGATAGAGGAACTAGGGAGAGTGGAGAATGCTCAGACTGAGGATAAGGTGAACTAGAGCACAACGATCATAGTTCTCTTCTATGAATAACCAGAATGGGCGTTTCAAACAAAAGTGGGTGATGGGTTATGACTTATGAGAAGTTAGAAGAGCTGAAGAGGGATTCTGGTTGAAGCAGGGGATTGCGATTTCTATAACACGTTTGGTTCCTTCCAAGGATACATAATCCTGTTATGCTTTCATAGTTGTATATTTTTGAAAGCATCCATATATGCTTGGCCATAGTGAAAAAATTAATCCGTATAATTTATGTAACAGATAGTATAAACCTCGCAAAATTGAAAGATTGTTCAATTGGTAGCCAAATAGCAATCGACCCCAAACCAATGTACCTTAATTATCGGATGGGCATTTGCCGCATTCCATTCCAGCATTTATTCCATCTGACCAAACAGACGCTTATTATGTTGATGGTCAAACTTGTACATGAAAGCCTTAGGGCTTAGCCTTTCTCATGAGGATTGAAAGGCCTAGTCCTCTGCTTTTTCATTTGATGGTGGTCCATTTATGGTTAAGGTCAAGAAATAGTTCCATAATAAAGGTGCAATAGGACCTTCCCATTTTTTCTCTCTACGGGTAACCCTCTACATATCCTTCTCTTTGTCCACCTCCAACAAATACTACTTTGCAACTACAGTAATCAAATGGTGGTGTTTTAAAACCAACTTAAATAATTTATCAAGAAAAAATGGAGGAAGATTGGAGAGTGGCTATTGAACATGTCAGTCTTGGGAGAGGCTCTGGTCCAGTTTGCTAATGTTTAGATTGGTCCAGGTTTAGGGCATGGTGATACCTCAGCAGTGATCGCATTAAAGTCATCCCAAACAGGTCAGGCTAGGCCAATACTCCAGACTCAATATCTCTACAGGCCCATTACTACTCCACCCAGCCCACTCCAATTTAAGCCCACTTAAGGCTATCATTTCTCCTGCAGATAAAAAAAAAAAAAACTAGGATCATTTCTCCTTGAGTGAACCGCTTAGTCACATAACCCTTCAAAATGGTTTGCACTCGCGGCTCACGCTCTCAATCCTCGCATGCATGATTTAAGTTGTTTTGAAGGTTTTTAAGAAACGATTTCACGCTCGCACTCAGCATCCGCCCGTGCTTTATGTGACTTTTTTTTGGCTTAAAAGTGGTTATTTTTCAAAACATTTGATTAAAAGTAAATATATATATATATTCCGATTTATCTCGTCGAGACAAATCAATAATCCACAAAAATTTGGTTCAAAACTAACAAATGCGAATTTTTTTTTTGAATAAGAACAAAATGTGCATTTTTTTTCTTCTAAAAGTTAAGTGAAATATAGTCTATAGTTGAGGTGCTGCAAGCGAGATGCACGTACATAAATATGGGTTCAATGGGTTTTTACACTGGTGTCATATGGCTCTTGGTTCTAGGGGAAAGGAAAAATTCTTCTCAGTAATTGTTGCAAAATTTCTTCTCATTGGGTTCACTTGACACCAGTGCTACCATGCCAACGTTGCCCCTGCTCATGACTAGTTTGTTCGACCATGATTGTCACCCTTAACAAAGTGACGTTTCTACGGTTTGTCAAGAAAAAGGAGACACTATTTGACTATTTGTTAGGTGATTTTTTGATTTTATCCTTCAAGATTTGATTAGGCATGGCCGCATGAGCGCGACACGACACGACACAATGCATGAGATAAGAGCTACACGGGTTGTGGCATGCCCATGGGCCAGGCCGGGCCTGGAGTATTTTAACATGGCATGGGCCGACAGTTAATAAACAGGTCAGGCTAGGCCAACTTGAAGTTGAAATCTATATTCGCTCATAAAAACTTTATATATAAGCCAAGGCAAACGGAGTCAAATTTCAAGGGATATTCCACATCTGTCCCATTTATTAAACTTGAAGTCGAAAATAAGATTGACACCAAATTTGAAGAGCTACGTCAACAAACAATCGACTCAGTTGTCAAGAATCTGGTATAGGAATGTTATTTTCAAGAAAACTATAATGAAGTGATGTCAAGGAAAAAATAATAATTTTGATGAAAGAATTTTGTGCAAAATGAATGGATTGGTAGTTTAATTTTGTGCAAAATGAAGAGATTGGTAGTTTAATTATAAAATAGAGTTTGAGTTAAAAAAAAATTCATATAAGATCACAGTAAAGACTTATCCCATCTTTTAGCATGTCCATCTAAAACTTAGACGTATCCGTTAGGAAAGACCAAACATGACATGGACAGCCACCATACTTGGATGTGCTAGGAAAGACCCTGAATGCGGAGAGCTTATTGAGTACTTTTGGAGCAATGCTAAATTATGGGTATGCAGTATTTATCAATCACAACACATGTGGTAGTACCACATGTACTTGCTTCAAGAGTGAAATTATGATCCGAACTATTCACGTCATAGAACACACATAACACTATACGAGTAAATATAAGTATGATCAAATATTGAGAGATAAATGAAAAATATTACCCTTCATTATGTAAATCGTAAGGTTAAATGGTAGAACATATTTACCGTTCATTTTGCATGACAATTTCCATGTGTTTATGCGTCTATAAATGTCCCATACTACTATAATATCTCTTAGATGTATAATTCTTCGCGTGTTTGGAGGGGTATGGAGGGATATGGAGTATAGAGTGGAGTTGATCCCTGAAGAAATTGACGAAAATATCTTTTTCCATGGCCAAGAGCCTTCCACATATTGACTTGACTTGGAAGTCTTGAATCAATGAGTGAGTATTTGCTTATGCAAGCAGTAATCCATTATAAAGGGCAAGCTAGAGTGCTTCCCTCAAAGCCATAATCACCCAAAAGCCACTGGCCATCTTTCCTCTTTTTTCTCAACCTGTTGTTTCTTTTTCATTTCAACAAAAGATGAGGTCCTCTACTCTGTTTCTCGCATTGTCACTTTTCTTTTTCCTTATCATCTCTCCCGTCTCTTTCTTCTTCTACACACCCTTTGTGCTGTCATGACCTGAGGTCTGCACTGCTGCAATTTAAGCATGTGTTTACTATAAACAGCGATGCTTCTTTTGGTTGTGAACTTTTTGGGGGTATTCCTTCATATCCAAAGACCCTGTCTTGGGATGAGAATGCAACTGATTGTTGCAATTGGGATGGGGTTACATGTGACGGGTTGACAGGTCATGTGATTAGGCTTGATCTCAGTTGCAGCCAGCTCTATGGAACAATCCATCCCAATAGCAGTCTTTTCCAAATCTCTCGCCTGCAGCGGCTTAATTTGGCTTACAATGACTTCAACAGCTCTCGCATTCCATATGCATTTGGCAGCTTTGCAAGTTTGACACATCTTAACCTATCCAATTCTGCCTTTTCAGGTTCATTCCCATCTCAAATCCCCCACTTGTCTAAACTGATTTCACTTTATCTTTCTTCTTCGTGGCCAAAAATTCAACTGCTCAATGTCAAAATCCTCCTAAAAAACCTGACCCGGTTACAAGAACTTGTCCTTAATGGGGTAAATATATCTTCCAGTTTACCCGAGTCCTTGACAAATTTGTCTTCTTTAACAGCTCTAGACCTGTCATCGACCGGGTTGCAGGGGTACTTACCTGATAGCATTTTCGACCTGCCAAACTTGCAGAGGCTCATTTTATTTGACAACAATGATCTTGATATCAACTTACCGAAATCAACTTGGCGTAGTGGTAGTTCTCTTAGGGATTTGGATCTTTCTCTTACGAATTTGTCTGGAGAACTACCTGAGTCAATTGGTTATCTCAAGTCTTTGAACTCCTTGCGTCTCTCTTGGACGAGTTTATCTGGAAAACTACCAGAGTCTATTGGTTATCTCAAGTCTTTGAATTACTTGATTCTCTTCCAGTGCAAATTACAGGGTTCTATTCCTAAATCTATAGGGAACCTTACGCAGATCCGTGAACTAGATTTATCGAAAAATAGTTTTAACGGTGAAGTTCCAAATACTCTCTCAAATCTCAAGCAACTCACTATGTTAGGACTTTCCTCCAACAACCTCGAAGGCAGAATTCCAGTTTTTGCTGAGCTCACAAAGCTGGAGAATTTATTTCTAGGGGTTAACAATTTCATTGGTGGATTTCCACTATGGGTTGCAAAATTGAAACCACTTAGTTATCTAGAAATATCTCGTAATCAACTCACAGGTCCCATCCCCTTCAATTTAAGTGGTCTCCAAAACCTACGAGAGTTCTATTTGTATGATAACTATCTTAGTGGGGTAGTACCTCCATCGCTGTTTATGCTTCCATCACTGGAACATTTAGACCTGCATTCCAATTGTTTAACTGACGAGTTCCAGCATCATTTACCATTGTACTCCATTGACTTGAGTGACAATAAACTACATGGCTCCATTCCACAGTCAATTTCAATTCTTACAAATCTGACCACACTCTCTGTTGCATCAACTAATCTGCATGGTGTTGTGGATTCGCAAATATTCAAAAATCTTGAGCTCCTCTCACTTTCCAACACTAATCTATCAGTGATCAATAGAAGCAAGGTAAACAATACACTTCCCAACCTTATGTTTTTTGATATGTCATCTTGCAACATCGAGGTGTTCCCTGATTTCTTAAGAACCGCAGAGAATCTTGAGGACCTAGATCTTTCTGAAAATAGAATTCATGGACAGATTCCAAACTGGGCTGGGTTCATGTGGAAGGCCTCGCTGACCTATTTAAATCTTTCTCACAACTTTCTAACAGACGTAAAAGAACTTCCCTGGGAGCAACTTTATACTCTTGATGTTCATTCCAACTGGCTTCAAGGACCACTTCCCATTCCACCCCCCTTCCTACAACACTTTTTCATCTCAAACAATAGTCTTAGTGGAGGGATTCCTTCGTTGACCTGCAAGGCAAGTTCCCTTGAGATTCTTGATTTGTCTCACAACAAATTGAGCGGTGCGGTTCCGCAATGTTTGGGGAATTTTAGCAGTGTTCTATCTGTGTTAGATTTGAGCTCAATGGGATTTAAGGGAACCCTTCCCTTGGCATTTGCAAAGCCCAACAAATTACGAAGCGTTGATGTAAATGGAAATCAATTTGAAGGACCACTGCCAAGATCTTTGACAAGTTGTAGAAGCTTGGAAGTTCTAAACGTCGGAAACAACAACATCAATGATGCATTTCCATATTGGTTGTGAAATCTTCCCGAGTTGCAGGTTCTTGTCATATGATCGAACCAATTTCATGGTTCAATAGACACTTCGACGAGTAAATTTTCCTTTCCTAAGCTTTGAATTGTTGACCTCTCCTATAATGAGTTCACTGGCCATTTGCCAGGGAGGTATTTCGAATATTTCCAAGCTATGAAGAACAAAACCACACCTGGCAAACAATACATGAATGATCATATGAATTATTATCATGATTCTATCCTAGTGACAATGAAGGGGCAGGAGATTGAACTGGTGAGAATTTTGACCATCCAACGATTGACTTTTCATGCAATAATATCATTGGAGAGATTCCAAATGTCGTTGGAAAGCTCAACTCCCTCATTGTGCTTAATTTTTCTCATAATAGCCTTACTGGGCATATACCGACATCATTGGGAAACTTGGCAAGCCTCGAATCATTAGACATCTCTTCTAACCAGCTCACTGGGAGAATTCCAAGTCAATTAAGAAGTTTGACGTTTCTTGCTGTCTTGAACCTTTCATGGAATCATCTCCATGGACCCATACCCCAAGGTCTACAATTTAATACCTTTGGGAATGGTTCATATGCTGGGAATTCAGGATTATGTGGGTTTCCGTTGTTGAAGGAATGTGAGGATAACCAGACAAAAGTAGAGCCACCAGTGTCACAAAAACAGGAAGGTGATTCAGATTTGGATGGATTTACTTGGAAAATTGTGGTGATAGGGTACGGGTGTGGAATGACCCTGGGACTCTTTCTGGGATCTCTCATGTTTTTAATTGGTAGACCTAAATTCTTCGTGAGATTTGCTGAAATAGAAATGCCTAAGAAAGTGACAAGATTGAGGAGATTGGTTGGAGACACTACGGGTAGAAGAAAGTAGCAAAGATTGTTAGCATTTTCACGTATGAGCTGCTAATGCCTTTACATTTCATGGTCCTATATACCTGTTGTAACTATATTTGATGGAGTAGTATTTTGTCAGATCTAGTAGTAATTACCTTTTGTAGATAGCATTCATGTCTTTTTCAAATTAATAAGACCTAATTGTTTGCAAGTTGCAACCAAGTAGAGGGTTCAACAATACTTTGAATTCTCACACTCACCACAATCATAACCAAAATTAAAACCATTTTGTGAATCTTCTGAGAACCAGTTTAGAATTAAATATGTTCATTCTACTAGCTTGTAAACTGCTTTTGTACTAAGTGAACTAGAAACAATGATTTCGGTGGAAGTGCAGAAAGAATTACATATGAGCTCTTTTCTTGTAATAGTTCTCAATGTGAGAGTGCAATACGTTGGATGGGTGGTAGTACTAGTAAACCAAATGGGCCTGTAAGTCTATTGAATTAATTGAATTATGGGGTTTTTTGTGATTGAACTAACATGTTTTTTTTCACTCTCTAACATTCCCATGGCAGTGAAAGATGGAGAGAACTCTTGTAGCTGCTTGAGATAGTGTTTGAGTAATATATGGATGAGAAGATGAGCCAGAAATGACGAGTTTGAGCCACATTTCATATTGTTGTTGTAAAACTTCTCGTAGTATAAACTGTGAAGTAGAGTGGTTGTTTGCAATTTTGTATTACATCATTATGGTCAGATGTTGGTTGTGGTTTGCTACTCTCTTTTTTTCATGCTTTTTCAATTGAAGTAATCAAACAATTTAGCAGAATGTATTCCTTTATATAGTCTTTCTACAGTTTTGTTGATTTTACTTCTGATAAACATGCAAGTTCTGTGTTATGTTCATTTGTTTCATCATATATATTCCGTTCACCATTTATTGCTAGCATAACTCCATGGGCATAGAGAGCCACTTGCATATGGTTTCCATGACACAGAGATCCAACGCTTGAGATATACATGATTCAAAAACCAACGTCTCCCTCCCCGACTCTTTGGCTACTCATGAGAGAAAACACGCTGCAGCATCAAGTGGCTTGAGCTGAATCTGGACCAAGCTCTCTATAACGCTCTGTTTGTTTTACTGGGAGACAGAAAAATTAGGACTGAATTGCATCCATTTTATCTTGCGAAAACTAAATATCTTGACCATTTCGTACTTGCCACCTAAGGCCTTTGGAGAGGAGTTCGTCTCTGCCGTGAAGAGTGCTCGTCCAAGCCCACGAAGCAATCTGCTTGAGGGTTCATAAGTAATCTCCAACCTTGCCAAGCAAGAATAGCCTCAATAAAGTCTCTGAATTGCAGAAACTTGGACCCCCGTTTGAATTTGATAGACCTAAGCTGTCCTAGCTGTTCCAATCCTTTTAACATCAATACTGACACGCGACATGACAACCACATGACTCTGATACTTAAATTAGTGGTAGTTTATGATTTCGTATGATTATGCCCCGTTGCAGAACACCTTCTTAAAAAATAAGTACTTATTTTACATTTTCAAACTCAAAAATAATATAAATGAAAAATAATTTTTCAATTTTTTTTTGTACTGTATTAAACATCTTAATGATATCTATCAAACAAGATCCATATTGATAGGAAAATAATTTGCGTAAGCACATGATTTTTAGCTTGAAATTGCTTTCTTAAAAAATAAGTACTTATTTTGCTTTCCGGAACGGAGCCTAGTGGTTTTATGCTACAATGTAAGGATAGTTAAGTTGCATCATGATTTGCAATTTTGCATTCAAGTTTTCAATATTTTGATTTGGGTAAATTGAATAGAAGGACATAGTCTAGGAGTTTATGCCACAATTAGTCCATTTTTTTTTTTTATAGTCTCCAGGATAATTGACACTCAGTCTCTCAAAAATACCCTCCATCGCCTCCGATGTATCAGCTCATTTTTTGTGTATCTGTTGATTTTTTAATTTTTTTAAAATTTTGATCGTTGACCGGCGTTAACCGGTGTATCTGTTCATTTTTGTTGTATCTATTGATTTTTTATTTTTACCTCCACCACTCAACCACCATTTCTACCACCACCACCACGACGCCACCACCACAGCCACCATGCCGCCACAACCTCCGCTTCCAGCATCACTCTATTACCACCACTACCACTCAACCACCACTTCCACCACCACCACCACCATGCCACCAAACCCTCCATTTCCACCACCACCTTTACCGCCACACTGCCACCACCACTTCCACCACTCAACCACCATGCCACCACCGCCACCACCGCCATGCCACCACAATCTCCACTTCCACCACCATTTCTACCATGACTCTATCACCACCACGCCACCACATCCACCTCCACCACCACCACTCAACTACCACTACCACCACCATGCCACCACAACCTCCACTTCCACCACCACCTCTATCACCACTCCATCACCACCATGCCACCACCTCCACCACTCAACCACCACTTCCACCACCAGCACTACCACCATGCCACCATAACCTCCACTTCCACCACCACCATGCCACCACTCCACCACCACCATGCCACCACTCCATCACCACCGCGCCACCACCACCACCTCCACCACTCAACCACCACTTCCACCACCACAACGTTGCCACCACCATGCCACCACAACCTCCACTTCCACCACCACCTCTACCGACACTCCATCACCACCACCATTCAACCACCACTTCCACCACCATGCCACCACCACTCCATCACCACCACGCCACCACCTCCACCACCACCACCACCACTCAACCACCACTTCCACCATCACCACTACGACACCGCCACCACCACAACCTCCACTTCCACCACCACCATGCCACCACTCTATCACCACCACCTTCACCACTTAACCACCACGACGCCACCACCATGCCACCACAACCTCCACTTTCACCACCACCTCTACCACCACTCCTCCACGACCACAACTTCCACAACACCCCCCCCCCCCCCCCCCCATCAGCACCTCTATAACCATTCCTCCACCACCATCACTACCACTCCAGTTCCACAATCATTTCCACCACCACCGCCATAATCATATCGGTGTTGTAGGAGTTTAATTGATGAGTGTTTTTAATACATCAAGTGTTTATATGATGTTTCGTTAGAATCAGGTGTCTATGTCTACCACCACCACTCTACAGCCACCGCCATTGCCACAACAAAGTCTTTTTTTTTTCTTAAAACAAAATAAATACAGATATACTTGATACAGATACACAAAAACAAATATAATAGATATACCGCAACAGATACACCAACACAAAACAGATACAATTATATCAATAGCAGATGTACCAAAATAGATACAAATATACCAACAATAGATACAAAAAAATAGATATAAATATACCAAAACACATACACCAACACAACACAAAACAAATACAGATATACCAATACACCAAAACAGATACACCAACACAAAACAGATACAGATATATCAACATCAGATATACCAAAACAAATCCACAACCTCCACTTCCACCACCGCCTCTACCACCACAACTTCCACTTAAAATACAAATATATCAACAGCAGATACATAAAAAATGAACAGATACGCCGGTCAATGGTTAAAAAAATAAAAAAATCAAGAGATACACAAAATGAACAGATACACCGGTCAACGTCGGTCAACGGTCAAAATTAAAAAAAAAAAAAAAAGACATTTTTGTGTTAGCCAAATAAGCCACTGTCTCATTAAAATCAATTTAAATGAAAAAAGTCATTTTTTGTGTTAGCCAAATAAGGCTCTTGTCTCATTAAAGGCAATTTGGTCTTTTCACGGACCTTAAACTACAAAATATTTTCATTAATGGACTTTACACATCACTGAAACTTAAACTAGACTAAATCTGCTTTGGGATCTCTTCTTTCGGACTTTAGACCAATTTGTTGTTTTGATTTTTGATGAGTTAACGTCAAACAAGTTGCAAAAAGGAAGAAGAAGAGTTTACTAAAGAGGCTCAAATGGTTGAGTTCCTAAAAAAAATAAAAATAAAGTATCCAGAATATGGTTCATTTGTGCATCTCAGCTATACCCCTACTCAAAAAAGACTCAGGTTGGTTCCAGTCATTCATAGTGGCTTGGTTGAATCCAATTTCCAACAAAGCCAAATGGTACGGGGGAATTTATAAAAAATGAAAGCGGGGGCATGTGCACATCATGCGTGTTGTGCACGATCCGAGCCATCGGATCGTGTATTAAACGGCTCGGATCTCATCTCGGCAATGGATAACCGAGAGCCATTCATTGCCGAGATGAGATCCGAGCCATCGCGATGCACGATCCGACATCCGAGATTGTGCATGTTTTGCACAGCAAGGCCCCCAGTCATCTCGGCAATGGACAGCCGAGAGCCATTCATTGTCGATATGAGATCTAAGCCATCAGATGCACGATTTGACGGCCAAGATAGCAGGACCCCGGGTTGATAAAACAGAAACGTCCAAAAAGCTTATACATGTGAATGATGCATTCAGTGTCCACAACTATTGACTTATGAGGAAGGGAATAGAAAAACGTCCTTTTCAAAATTTCTTCGTTTGTCCAGATTTGGTAATGCAACGCGAATTATATTTGTTACGTATCGGTATGGTGTTAGATCGTTTAAGGAATCAAATTGACTGAATTCGTTTCCATGAGAATGACTTTTCACCTAATAAAGGACATGTCTTCTGCTGCTATTTTCAAATAGAGCACTTAAATGAACAAATTAAATGATGTTTGTCATTTGCACACAAAGTACGAAAAAGACTAACTTTAATTTGATATATCTAGGCATCTTGAATTGTACTCGGCGCTCTATCATGTCGTTAAAAACATCGATGATAGAATCGGTATCAAATACAAACTCAATACCATCGATTGCTCAAAATATATACAAACTCAATAAGAGATATCAAAACATTCAATAACATCTCTAATTTCAATTGAATATTGAAAAATTGAAGACTAACATTTTTCCAATGGAGTTTGAGAAATCCATATAAAATACCAAACTATAAATGATTTTTAATTTGTTGAATCCACTGCCGGCATTGGAAATTTGGAAGTTACTAAACAAAAAATCCACTAGTGTCGAGTTGTGCACAATGCCAACTGTTTTGGTACTTGTTTAATTTTTTAGGTTAAGTTGTTTTATGTTAAATTATTGTAGATTAGAGTATATGTGGAGCTTTTTTTCGGAATTAGATCTCATCTTTTATATCAATTCACTTTGGCTAATTGAACTTAGTTTTGAAATACTATTTTGGGTCTCTTTTATTGAATAAAAAATTGAGGATTTAAGACTAGTATATAGCAAAAAATAAGGGGAAAAAATATAGCGATTGCGAATCTATATAAGTTGGGGATAACTTTTTTTTACATATAATAATAATTGAATTTTCGCAAATTTCTTATCGTGGCGGCAGTCCGTGCTAGACCCCCCCTAGCTCCTTGAGTGATGAACTAGTCAAGCGCAAACAAATTTTTTAAGTTTGTTCAGTATTCAAGCCAAATTTAGACAATCTACTACTCCCTCCATCCCTTTTTTAAAATCCAGTATTCCATTTATGGTTGTCCCTCAATAAGTGTTCATTTTAAAATTTTGAAGGGTAAAAGTTGGTACATTTTCTATTTTGTCTCTAAAAGTAGATTCCATTTTAAAAAGTTTGTGAGTAAAAGAGTAATAATGATGTCTCCATAGAGGGTAAATAGGGAAAGTGGAGGTAAAAGTTAATATGAAATATGTAATGATGATACCTTTTCTTAATAAGTAGAAGTTACGAAGCCGAACATTTAAAAAGGGACGAAGGGAGTACTTGACTCGATAGGGCAGAACTATAGGGGGCTGTAGGGGCCGTCCCTGCCCAAAGTTAATATTTTCTCTAGTAATTAGTATAAGTTTGACTGTATTTTATATGGTTGCTACATTTATTCGTTTTAATTCAAATGATTATGATTTAATCTTGTCACAATTCAATTAATTAGTTTTACATCGCCATATGAAATTTTCTCACTACCTGTATAGATAAGATAAGAAATTAGTACTTGGGGCATTAGGTATGAGAAACAAATTAAAGAAAAGAAAAGGAACTCTCACACCTCCAACAACTCAATCTCGCCTTCAGTCACTTCAACTTCTCCCCCTTTCCGCCCTCTTTTAGCCGCTTCACAAGTTTATCCCATCTCAATCTATCCTCTTTCTTTTGTTGGGATTTGTCCCACATTGATTAATTATCTCCTCCAAAACTAGTATATGAGCCTGGGCAACATCTCTACTCTTTGTCAATTGATTTAGAGGTGGTTGCTTTAACACCTTTCTCTTAGGCTCAATCCCATTGGAAATCACCCACCTATCCAAACTCACTTCGCTTGATCTTTCTTTTAATTCCATGGATGATATGTTCCTGCATGGTAAACTGAGACTTGAACCGCACAATTTCAAAACCCTGATGAACTTGACCCAACTAGAAAACCTAGAGCTTATCGGAGTAAACATACTCAATGGAAAATTGATGCAGGGCAGAACTATGAATCGAAGAACAAACGTGCAACAAGGACAATCACAAACGAGATAGATAAAGAGAAACTCTCTCTAGACACTTTGTCAATCAATAATAACCAAAAACCGTTCAGCCCTAAGGCTTACAACTCCTTAAATACAAAGCAAACCTTAACTCTACTAGAAAAAGGAAAAAAATACCAATTTCGGAAAGTTCCGAAATTATTACATATTCTGAAAATATAAGAAAAAGTATAAGACTTCTCCAACAAGAATGGACTTTATTGGCCATCCTTACCAAAAGTTACAAGAACGGCAAGTTTGGCCTTTTGGAGCCCTAAACGGCCAAAAACGGCTAAAAAAACACATAGTATATGGCCGAAGGGGGTATGTGTCCTGACCGTTGGGCTGTTTCAGTTCAAACCTAGGTAGGCCCGACTCCTAATTCCACTGTTGCACCGCAACTTATTTACAATTATGCCACTCGATGTGTTAAATGATATTCCTCCTCTATGCGCACCACATCAAAAACTACCCGATTCAATTGGCTATCTTGGGTTTTTAAATTACCTAGATCTCTCTTCCAACGAACTATCTAGGCCTCTTCCCGAGTCTCTAGTTTGGAAACCTCATGAGGATAACTATACGAAGTTTATGGGAAAATGATTTGAACGGTCAGGTCCCATCTACTCTCTCAAATCTTGATCAACTCAGCGATCTCTGTATTTTTGGTAATAGTTTCAATGGTACAATTCCCGAGTTCTTTTCTAAGCTTACAAAGTTGGAGTATTTATCACTTAGCGATAATAATTTCAACGGCCCATTTCCATGTTGGGTGGGCAACCTAACACCACTTGTTTGTTTAGCCATTTCATTTAATCCACTTACGGGGCCTATTCCCGGGTTCTTATCCAATTGCTCTCTCAATGGATCTTATGCTCTCACTTTCTCTCTCTAAAAATCCATTGAACTGAGGCTTTCTTTTCTGATTTTCTTCGAGGTTCAGTAGAGCTAGGAAATGGAGAGGAGTTGTGTGCGTCCGAGGGTGAGTGGGGTTCGGCATTTATAGGGAATTTTGATGAGGAGGTGATAAGGTGGTATTAATGGTGGTATTGCTCTAAGCTTTCCAAGGGTCAGATTAGGGTTGTATGGGCCAGCGTAGGGGTCATTAAGGTGAGTAGGAGGTGGCGTGGTGGTGTTAATGCTTCGGAGTTGGAGGTAGGAAGAAAATTTTGGATTCTAAAAGGTGAATGAATCTGGCCTTTGAGAGAGGGTAAGGGCTGGCGACTGAGCAACTTGAAAAAGCAGGTGAGCAGCTTGAAAAAGCAGGAGGTGGGAGCAAGGTGTGGAGGAGAGAGAGAGAGAGAGAGAGATGCATGCATGCATATTTATTATTATTATTAAAAAGTATAAATGTATAAATGTTTTGTATTTTTAAGTCAAAAACCATATATATAACAAAGGCCTTATTATTATTATTATTAAAATAAATGAGAAATAATAATAATAGAGGAGGAAAAGAAAAGAAAATTTCGGATCATTAAATTGGCAGCATGGCCTCATAAGTCGACCACTAGAAAGCCAAAGATCAACTGGGTAAGTACTATTGGGATCTCAATGACATTTTCTTCAAATAATTCCTTCGTCTTAAGATGCGCCAACATCACGGTCATTACTGTTCCAATGACCACCGCCTGAAAAGTTAGATCAGGGAAGCTAGGAGTATCTCTATCCAACATTATTGATTTAACTTCTGGTATAGGACTGTCATTAGAGCTCAGGATTTTAGCTGGGAGCGGAATTCCCTTTCAAATCTGATTTTAATCTTCAACTTCTTGTATTTGATCTTTAGCATCTTTAAAAAATATAAAACACGGACAAATGTATAAGAAAGCTATAGTACTTATGATCTTCACCTGTATAGAAGAAGACATAGAGTTGAGTGTGGAACCAAAGATCTGAGGACTAGATTCCATGCTTTGTGCAGAATGATCAGCTATAGAGAACGAAGGAGGGATCCCAGACATCTCGGCAACCACAGACTATACTAGGGTGCTACAGCCTACAAAGTGAAAAGCCTAAAGGCTACTGAAAAGTTACATTGTCGTTTTCTCTAGATCTGGCTTAATTAAGTCAAAATGGTTTTTTTTTTTTTTTTGTCTTTATTTAAATTTTTTTTGATAATTTTGCCTCAAATTTTTGCAACTTATTAGCAAAATAGTGCATTTTCTACTAAAGTAATGCAAAATCTCCTTGCAGATTTGATTAGGCACGGCACGATACATGCACGAGTTAGGCACGACATAGGCACGAGAAAAGCGTTGCACGGGTTGTGGCATGCCCATGGGCCAGGTCGGGCCTGGAGTATTCTAACATGGCACGACTCGGTTAATAGACGGGTCTAGCTAGGCCAAGGCAGACAAAGTCGAATTTCAAGGGCTATTCCAAATCTGTCCCAAATCTATAAAAACATTTTTATACATATAAAGATAGCACAACAAAATAAGCTAAAGAGATCTAGAGGTGTTTGCCGAAATGATTTCTAGCGGTTGCAATAGTCTGTAACAAATTGGGACGTATCCTTCCTATGTATGCAAATAGGCATACCAAGACAGGTTCCTTATAATTGAACGGACTAGAATTTAAGGAAAACTCAAACCCTATCAATGAAACTTGAACAATTTGGCAAGCTTTGCTGCCATTAAATTTCAAGCGCCAAGAATTATGAACTCAGCAATGATCATTGGAAATTTGGAATGTCTAAGACTTTATCTTCAAACAAGGCCCTTGCTCTAATAGTTGCCATTACTGCGAAAAGATTGGATCCACGATCTTATTGTCATTGATTCAAGATTTGGATTATCGTTCCTTGACACAATAGACCTCAACTTAGGAATGGGACTGTTTCTGTATTCTGGATTTAGAATTCAGAAAGGAAAACATACCGTAGAAGAAACTTATGCATTAGCAGGCAGGAAAATTAGGTGCTTAAATATTCTAACATATTATCAATCAAATTAGTTGCCTTTATGGGCCCAATTTGTAGAGATATGAACCAACACGAGTGAATTGGCTAAATAATTCATTTGGAACTGACTTCGTTTTGAATGAATCTGTCCAGTTAATGGATGGAGTAACCATGTAGAAGATAATAAAGCAACCAACAAGAACATTGAACAAGACAAATCGGGGAGAACACAATGGTTCCCCAGTGAAGTACGAAGTGAAAGACAAGTTGAAGCTGAAGGATAAGAGTCCAAGACCATTTTTCCCATCACCATCTTATTGAGCCATAATTGAGTCCTTCGAAGGGAAATGCATGATAATGTTAAAACTGTTTTTGTTGGTGCCAAAATTCTAGTGCACAAAAGGCTTGTACCATGTGCAATGTACAAGATTTTTATGCATTGGAGTTTTGGCTTTAACAAAAATGGTTTTGGCATTATCACTACCCCTTCGAAAATACCAAAATATTGGATCACCCGTGGGCCTATGTGAACCCTTGGCCCAGCTTTCAACATATGATGCATTAACTACTGAGTGAGATATTACCTTGTCTGATCAATCAACAAAAAACCTTTCCATCTAGAAAATGGTTTCGACGTTGTGAGAGTTCCAAAAGGGCATGGGTCATGCATGGAGCCAAAGCCTACAAGTTAGATATAAGAGAACGTTTTCATGGGCACTCAGGTTTGTCCCAACAATCTTGTAATTAGTCCAATTAAGTCCTCCTTTTATGTCTACACTCGATTAAATACTAAGTCAATTGCCGAGGTATGTAATGTAGTTACATTTATAGTATTTTTTTTATGTATGGTTTGATTTATTTTTATTTATGGGCTTTGAGTTAACTTCATAGTTATCTTTTTGTTTTTAAGGCGACGACAGCCCAGTCATGCTTGCCGAATGATATCTTTTTTAATTTGTTGACACCATATTCTCCTTGAAATTGAGTTTCAACTCCCCTTCTATTGACTTAAGAGCTTCGTTGATCCTTTTTGAATAGAAAGAAAATAGGCTGGCCAAGTGAAAGATGCGCAAGGGACATAATGTATTTTTGGCTTGGTTGTTTTTTATTCAAAACTGCTTGACACACTGCATACAAGCACATTTCCCATACCCGTATCTCCAGATTCCGAAATCTGTTTAAGAACCAAAAGTCATTCACTCAGCCAGACTTGAAGGGTATCACAATAAAGCGATGCTACTACGGATCAATAAAACACGAGGACATTTAAAAAATGAGGACACATGCAAGAAATTAAGATTTCCTTCCAGCATACCACAAGAACCATAGCATGGCACTACATATCGTATTTTAAAAAATGTCAAGCAATCATCCAAAGCTTTAGAGGTTTTTGAACTAACTCAAGCATCACCAACACACAAATGCAGAGAGAGGCCATGCACAACGACGGATGTTCCATCGACAAAATAGAAACAAAGGTAAACCAAAAAAAAACCAGGCCCGTAACCATCAAATGCCAACTGAGATCAAAACAATCAATCTCCATAGGAAAGTGTTAACACAATACGGCAAAAGCTTGCAACAGAGCATTAATAGAAAATTGAGGTCCACATAATGTGAGAGTCACACTTCTTGTGGCACTAAAGGAAGCCCAGACAGTTTCACTTCAGCACCATTATTGATGGAAACAGTTGCAGGATATACTCAGAGGAACTTCCTGTATGGCCGCCCAGCATCCTCGTCTTGCATATGCTGTCACCAAGAATACCAAGCTGTTAAGAGTCTTAAGACCCTCAATAAAACTTTCAGCAACTATAGGAATGAAAAGTACTTCAATGTTCATGCAAGAATCACTCTCTGTTAGCAGGTTTTCGCTGGGGAGGAGGAAATAAGTGTTCAAATGTAACAGCCAATGAAACTAGCTTGATTTTCCTACCAAAGCATCAAGTTCAACCTACAATTGATTCACAATTTCTCCGCTAAACAAAATCAACAAAAAAAATATTTAACTATGTACATTGAATGTTAAAGATACATTAAAGAATAATTCATGCTTCATACACAAAGAATATTATTCAAGATTAAATAGACAAAAAATCATGCAACTATACTAAAGAATGATAAACAAAGGAATTGGTGACTAAATACCCGACAATCCAAGCCTTAATATCTGAGTTGGTGAAATTACCAGAATAATTAACTAAAAAAGTAGACCCAGGACAAGAAGACATGGGTGGTTTGGCTAAATGGGTTAATCTTTTCATTATACTGTTAAAGGTGAAAAGATCTTACACTATCAGTTCAAAATAATTATGGAAGCACAGACTCTCCAAATAAAATGGATATCCACAAAGCAGACTGAGGATTTTGTCTATAACTTAGCTTGCATACCGGGTCCACATGCTTGGACAATTGACAGCGAGTGACAGTGAGACTTTTGAAAGCATGAAGGTGGGCAGTTTGTGGGAAGGTGATGGTCAGTGGTGAGTGTGCATGGTGGATTGGTGGTGGTTTGATAAGGATTGATCCTCTGTGAGAAGACAGAGATTCGTGACTGAAAAGGATGGGTATGATAGATCAGTGAGGAACAGAAAAAAGAAATAAAAAGGAATATGCTAAGTCGGAAGGTTTCACAATGAGAATTAGGGAGTTTCTATGGATCCGATGGAGAGAATGTGTTTGAAATTTTGAGTGCTTATGAGAGGGAATGGGGGAAGAAGATGACTTGGGCTTCATTTCACTCGACTAATATGCTACTACTGGAATGTTTTGTCAAGTGGAATGGCACTATACGCACTCAGAAGAATCATGAAAACCCTTGCAACCAATTGAGAGTATTTGGCAGCTCAAATCAAAAAGCTCTAACGTCATGGTTAAGCATGTCACTTGTTCAAAATTTAGTGTAAGCCATCAACGTGGCCCAGGTGAGCATGGTTTAATAACCCCAAAACTCATGAGCGGCCTGAAATTACTCTAATAATGAGAAGATGTAAGTGTAATTAACTGTGCAATACCTTAAAAAGCTAACTGGTTGCCACCTTTTCGTGCATGAATTTTCAATGTCAGAAAGATATGTAAATATGTACATGTATATCATACAAGAAAACGAATATATGCATGAAGAGTACGAGAGGGAAGGATACGTACGCATATAGAGGAGAACATACATACAAATATACAATATAAGCTTTTGGTAAATTCCATCACTACATAATTTGCATGAAATACTATTCCAGATAGGTTCCATTAGGACTCGGGGCAAAAAACGTGCCACACATCTGTAAAACTTAATCTTTTCAAACCAACTACCACCCATTGAAGAATTTCCCCTTGGGTAAAGGGCACATATGGTCCTCCAAGAAAACATACAAGAGGACAACAAAACTGCATGTCCATTCCAAACCCAACCAGACTGAGCCTTAAGTCCCAATCAATTGGGGTTGGCTACACGCTAGAATTTACTAAAGAAAACGCAGCTATCCCGTATAGGGGAAAGATATTGAAGCACAAAAGGATGGCACGTAACACACTCTATGCCATAAAGGAATCAATATCCTCAAATATATTCTGCATGCTAGACCAACTAACTGATAGAGAACACAACACAATCCTGACAACTATTTTCCCTTCTTGTTGTGTCCAAAACCCCAAAAAGCAATCAAAAGCAATTGATAGCAAGTAGTTGGAGACTTGAAGCCACCCAAGAAATATT